>JBBBDQ010000887.1:3057500-3232500 GCA_037127315.1 Ascarosepion bandense | reverse complement strand
AGTTGGGCACTGAAAAACTGAAGGGTCTGATGGTTTTCAATCATTGTTATTGTTTTTAATTTATTTTGTTTATTTTTAATTTGCATGTTTTGGAGATTAAAATGGCCGCGTATGATGTCCAGCAAGGAGTAAAAACTCAGTTTTTCTATTCCAGTGATAGATCAGTTATTCAAACTCATAGAAAATGCCGATAACATTTTAATGTCAGAGAATCTCCTAGCGATAACATGATTTGGGACTTAATTGTTCGGTTTGAAAGAACTAGATCAGTCGGTGATCTTCCAGGAAGGGGTCCTAAGTGCACTGTCCACACAGACGCAGTGGTGGAAGCTGTACAGCAGAATATCCGTGGGGATCCATCAGCTTCTACACGTTGTGGCTCTGCTCAACTATGTTTCACCAAACAACGCTTCAGAAGATTCTTACTGAAAAAAATAAAATAAAATCATTAATCATATTTCCAAGTAAAATAATAAAATTAAAAAAAATATATATGAATAAAAACACAAGAGGAAAATCTATTCTTAACTGACATGTTTCGTCCTTTCCGCGATTTTATCAAGGCAAAAGCAGGATTCATTTTGTTGTACGTTTTTACATACAAATGTAAGGATGTCATTGGTTTATCAAGGCTTTTAAATTTGAGAACGTTCATGAATGTTCATCAGATAAATTGAAAGGTCGGTCAAAATATGTGGAGGACAAAGTCACATAATTCAATATATATATATATATATATATATCATATCACCCCGGGCAAGGCGGCAAGGCCACTGGTGTGCAGGGGGCTACGTAATAGTGAAAAGATTGGAAAAGAGAAAGCCGGAAACCACATCCTAAACAGGGAACAAGAGATGAGCCGCTACACCTATTCAATAGACGTGGGTGGAGTGTTAATCGGGCGATAGTTCAGTCTATCTACTCCAATTGAAAAAAAAATGAAAATAAAAAAATAAGGAAAAGTTGAAGTCGAGAGATAGAGGGAAAGAAAGAAAAAATGACTGATACTACACCACCTCTATCATTAAAAATTCCTTCAAACAGCGAAACCACTGTGAAGTCGAAACGAGATTTAAACGTAAAAATTATTTACAATAGCAAAATACTACCCTGTTAAAAAAAAATTCAGGCAGATAAAGACAAAAATTAAAGACAAAAATTAAAATAAAATAAAAATCGTAAATCAACATACCAAGAAGGTAAGACAGACAGATATATATATATAATTTGGGATTAGATAAAGATCAAATATGGATTAGAATCCGGCAGAATGATAGGATGGATAATAAATAATAAACACTTATCAACTAACATGTTTCCCTTTCATTAAAACATCTGATATCTCATAGTTCTATGGAGCTTTAACTCTGGAACACAGTCGTGATCAATGAAACAAAGACCGTCGGTATCAGATACCTCACGACCGTGTTACAGGGTTAATAAATGTGAAATATGTTAGATTGATAAGCTTTGCCTATTTGTTATTCATCCTATATATATATATATATATATATATATATATGCCAGAGTAGCTACTGTTTTTCAAAGTCTACCATTCTTTCAGAGTGCTCAAACGCCCATAGCCCAGAGGTAGAATCGCCGACTGACGCCAATTCGCTTGGGCTTCAATCCTGGGTTAAAGCAATCGGGGTCTAACCGTACTGATGAGCTGCGCTACAGCGAAACAGATCTGTCTGCGGATGACTATATATATATATATATATATATATATTCTAAAGGATTTTTGGATTTATTAATCAAATGATACCGTGTAAAAAAGAAAATAAATATTTTAAATTATAATTTCTATTATTGATTATTGTTAATATACATCGACCTATAAGTTAAATTGCTTTCATTGCACTGACAATCTGAGAAGTACACTGATTCTTGCATACTAGACCTGTTTATACCAGAAATTGGAATCCTTTGTGATGCACAGCAATCACTACCAGATTCTTAATGGAAGTGGAAACGTCCTCTAAGAAGAGCAATAAAATCTCAAGGGGCCGCAAGTGATCAGAGCAATTAGGCATGATTCAATAATTCTAACATAGCTGTCGTCTTCCACTTTGTCCCGTGTCTCTTAAGAACATGAGCGTTCATGGCATTCAGACTCTTATTCGTTCTAACTTTTAGTAACCTTTGTCTTTTTGCCACCACTCTGCCCGATTCCAAGGTAGGTGTTTGCCCTATCGCCTTTGCTCTCGAGTTATCCTGTAAGCGTCTCCAAGCCTCCATTCTTCGTTATGCGTCTAATAAATTTCTACTATTTCTTTCAGATTTTGAGTGTGTGCCCTTTTCGTTTCCAGAGCAGAAAGATGATTTAAGTTTTTGAACCCTTGTTAGAATAACTCACAATATTTCAAGTTTTTTTTATTATAATTTGCATTTTTAAACGTATTTGAAATATTTATTTGCAATTGTCAAATATGAAAGGGACAAAAATCCGTTAGCTGCAGTCCGATAGTTTTTATACTGATCTGGTGACATGATTACCACTGATTAGCTCTTCCCGCCTTAGGCTACTTCCGGTGATTTACGCTGATGTAATGCAACAAAACGAAAACACGTGACATTAACTATGCTCCACTTTCCAGAGCAATTATAACATAAGGGAGAAAGTATAATGAATTTCTATGTAATATCAATCCTCTTTTATGACAGTCAATGCTAGACAATTTCATCACAAATAAAAAGAAAACTGGAGGCAACCGAAATGTGGTTCTACAGAAGGATGCTCAGAATACCATGGATTGAGCGCATCAAAAGCGAGGAAGTCTCTATAAAAGTAGGAACAAAAAGACATACTTAAAATCATATAGAGGGTTTGAAGAATATGACACTCGCAGGACATAGAATATAAAAGGGAAAGCTGATCTGAATGAATGATGGAACAGGAGTCGAAGGGAGGACAAAAAGAGAAACAGCTACAAGGCACAAGAAGTTGTGGAGAGTCATAATCGTCCACGTTCTAAAGGGATACGGCACATACAAGAAGAAGCCAACAAACCTGATCATAAATCAGGAATGTTGCAGTTAAAGGTAACTTACAGGATCACTGATGAAATAGCTGTTTCTTTCTTTTTGTTTTTATATACCGTTTCCTTTCCGGACGTAAGTGGTCATGACTCCCCACATCTTCCTATCCTTCGTAACAGTTTTTTTTTTCTTTTACTATCCCTTCCAGTCCATGTTCTACAATCTATTCACACAAACTTGTTAGGGAGGATACTTGCTGTTTTTCTCTGTCTCTCTTGCGAGTGTCAGATTCTCCAAGCATACTTTCCTCATTATGTGTCTTAGAAATTTTGATAGTCTCTTTCTGATTCTGAGTAAAAGTGAACATTTTGTTTTCATTTTAAAGTTCATTGCTTTATTCTATAGTGTTCCAAGCTTCCTTTTGTAAACCACGTTTCTGTTGCTTCAAATCGCTTTTTCTTATGTAAAGAGATTGTACTGCATTCTCTGCCATATAAGAGGACACTTTTGAGATATTTTAATTTTTATTTTCAAAAGGGAATTTTATAAAGGGATGGACACTGAGGATTGAATGACTGCCAGAGACAGGTCTATCAAGAAATCCTGCTAAGAATACAGAAAGATGAATCTTAGTGAATCTTATCAACGGCGTTAAATTGTTTACAGCATTTTCTGTTGCACTTGATGAGCTGACCGGAATTCTCTCCATTCCGGCCGTGTGTCACTTTATGCTGAAAGTTTTTATTATTTATTTATTCATTCCCCCCTCCTCCACTTCTTGAAATCAGGTGGTTGGTTTGAAACATTCTCATATTCATTTTACTGTTTGTTGTCAAAAGGCCGTCTGTCCCACCAGTTCTAGATAAAATCGTTTACTGTACACTTGATCGTAATCGATCATGCTAGGAGCCACAGTTAGAAAGGCAGGGAATTTAATACTTGCAGGTGTCTGAACCACAGTTAGTTAAACTTCTTATTGAAACAAACATGAACTCTAATGCCACATCACGCTTGTCCTGTCTTTGTGTCACAGTGAAGCAATTTTATGAATTGCAAAACTTATATTTATGCAACAGAAAGGAAGCAGTGTGCTAAAAAAAGAAAGATAATGAACTGAAAATATAAATCTCATATAATAATTGGAGTAGATAGATCTATCTATCGCCCGGTTCACACTCCACCCACGTCTATTGAACAGGTTAAGAGGCTCATCCCTTGTTTCCTGTTTAGGATGTGGTTTCCGGTTTTCTTTTTTCCAATCTTCTTACTTTGTTTTTTTTTCAATTGGAGTAGATAGATCTATCTATCGCCCGGTTCATACTCCACCCACGTCTATTGAACAGGTAAAGAGGCTCATCCCTTGTTCCCTGTTTAGGATGTGGTTTCCGGCTTTCTCTTTTCTAATCTTCTCACTATTACGTAGCACCCTGCACATCAGTGGCGTTACCGCCTTGCTCGGGGTGATACGATTAAAAAAATACTTTACATGAATTCAAAGTTCATGATCATGAGAATTGTGGGGACGACACACGTACTGCAACTGTAAAAAGCAGTGGGTGTGTCTTGAGCAAGATAACTAATCCACTCCAGGCGGGTTTGAGTTCAGTGTTTCTCTTCCTAGACTGATTGCTAACCAAGTCTATAAAGCCCAATCTGTTTTGCTGAATGGAAAAAAAGATGAATTTATACTTTCCACAAAGATATTAGCGCATAAGTGAATGTAACGGATTTGAATGAAATTCGAACTCGGCTCTCCGAGCTATCATTTCGAGCTGCTGTCTATTACACCACAACTGCATCCACTAATTCAGTATGTACATAGATCGTTCATAGCTTCACAGATTAAATAAATTGCTGATACATTTATACTACTAACTGTGCCTATGAGATGAAATGTACCCTTTTTGAATGTTAAATATCAGAATATAATATTACACACTTCCCAGCCTTAAAGTCCCTGAGAGATTCACATGTGATTCAGTGTGACACAATGGGACTCGACCGTGATTAGATTACCCACGAAGCTAAATGAACTCAAAATGATTTTATCTGGGTCTGGTGTTTTAGGATCTGCTCTAAAGCCTAAAAGTAAGATCTTAAAAGCAACAGAAGTAGCAAAAAGGAAAAGAGTAAGAAAATAGATAAATAAAATAAAAATTTTGGAGATCAAGTGCTACTTGGCCGAACTGATTGGTTGATTTGTTCTTTGTTAGGGCTTACTTACTGCTTCTGGGATACTTAAACCGAAACATATTTAGGATTGTAAAAGTTTTTTTTTTTTTTTTTTGCTTATGAACATTGCATCAACAATTTTTTATTGATTGAACAATGATTTTTCTAGATACAAATCCTACAATGACTAACTAGAGGAAATACTTACATACCGTTTCCATGGGTATTTGCATGCAAATGAATGTAATGAACCCGACTGGAATTTGAAACTCACTTTTTCAATTTCTCATTCCGAGAAACTATTCATTACACCACCCGAACATCTTCTTCTTCTTCTTCTTCTTCTTCTTCTTCTATGTGCCATGTCCCTTCAGGACGTAGGCGATCATGGCTCTCCACGTCTCCCTATCCCTTCTTGGTCGGAATGTAGGAAGTTCTGATCGTAGACTTATATAGGCAGCGTCAGCGGATCATCAGTTGTGAGCTGCTCGTACAGAGTAGGGTGATATAGAGTCAGAGGCCGATGGAATTCTCGCTGGTTGAAGAAAAGATATGGTTTGTTAGACTGTCACGAGAGAAAACAGATGTAAGGTCGAAGATGAAGACAGTGCTACATAAATCAGTGAAGAGATAGCCAAATGTACTGAAACATTCTCCGGCCCGTGTCGAATCTCTCAGTTGCATCTTTGTCTTCAGGTAGAGTGGTTGTAGCTCTGTCCGTGGATAAAGACTTCGCTGAGGAAAAATACTGAGAGGTGCCACATCCCAGGGAGTAGCTTCCCGCACTAGAGAGGGGGATCGGTAGTCATAGCAATTACTGCGCAACCGACGGTTGCGAGGATGTGCAATTTTAGTTGCTGACCCGAGTGAACGAACTTAGCCCCCTTACATTAAAACTGAAATTGTGACATAACTCGTCTCAGTGGGGAGACTGGGGTAAATACTACCAGATGCCTTGGAAACAGGATTCGTGTTTTTCATTTCTCGCTGTTGCATTATTTTTCTCTTCTGTTCATTTGTTGGATGTACGTCGGACTATTTCTAAGTTTTGTTCACACTGAATTCTACGAGACCACATGGGGGGTGTTAGAGCGAGTTGATGAAAGTCGTGGTTGATTTTTACGCTAATGAATTTCAAGAAAGATTTGGTGATGTGGGGAAACCCCAAGAATGATTTCTGCATTTTCGGGACATATTTTCTTTTAGTGTTAATACAGGTTGGAGAATCTAAAATAAAACAAGAAAAGAAATTTAAATACCTGACAAGCGTCCTGACAGAGGATAGAAAGTGCGACATTGAGATCCGAAGATGTATTGTCATTGCCAAAGATGCCTTTCAAAAGCTAACCAGAGTACCGAGAGACAGGAAAATCTCTTTACAAACGAAAGACAAAAATAGAAAGAGATATAAAAAAAGGATGTGTTTTCTTACCAGATCTATTCAACCGATACAGCAAAATTCTGAGAGATAGAGTCCTTACCAGGATTTGTCATTGGTGGCCACAATCTCAGCAATATAAGATATGCGAATGACACAGTGCTGATAGCAGACATGGAAAGGAAAATGCAGGACCTCCTACAGAAGGTAGCAAGAGAAAGCAAGAAGAAAGGACTGAGCATAAACTTCAAGTAAACGAAATGTATGACCATTAGTAAAAAGAAACCCCCCAAAATGCCAACTATAGGTGGGGAAACTAAAATAAAACAAGAAAAGAAATTTAAATACCTGGGAAGTGTTCTGACAGAGGATAGAAAGTGCGACAGAGATCCGAAGACATATTGGCATTGCCAAAGACACATTTCATAAGCTAACCAGTGTACTGAAAGACAGAAAAATCTCATTGGAAACAAAGAAAAGAGTGCTGGACTGCTATGTGATATCTGTCTTTCTGTATAGCAGTGGATGTTGGACAATCTCTTTAAGGATGAAGGAGAGGTTCAAGGCAGCAGAAATGTGATTCTACAGAAGAATACTGAAGATACCGTGAACCGAGCTTGTGAGCAATGATGAGGTGTTGAAGAGGATGCAAACTTATACTTAACATCAAGAAGAGACAGTTTAGGTTCCTGTGACATGTAATGAGGAAGGAGAGTTCACAGAATGAATATAGGAAAAGAAAGCCAGGGGAAAGCAGTGTGAGATATATCTGACGTTCTCATGATCTCTGAATAATCTATGCCACCTATAATTATGTCACATAACTAGAATGAAAAAAAAAAGACCCCCAAAATGCCAACTACGGGTCGAAGAAACTACAATAAAACAAATAAATACATTTAACTACCTGAGAAGCGTTGTGACAGAGGATGGAAAGTGCGACGTTGAGATCCGAAGACGTATTGGCATTGCCAAAGATGCCTTTCAAAAGCTAACCAGTGTACCGAGTGACAGGAAAATTTCATTACAAACAAAAGAGTGCTGATCTGTTATGTGATATCTGTGTTTCTGTATGACACTGGATGTTGGACGATCTCCCCAAAGACAAAGGAGAGTCTCTAGGCAGCAGAAATGTGGTTCTACAGAAGGATGCTGAGGATACCACGGACTGAGCACATGAGAAACGATGAGGTGTTGGTGAGTATGCAAACAAGAAGGAAAATCATACTTAACACCAGAAAGAGACAGCTGAGTTTCCTGGGACTCGTAAGGAGGAAAAAGAGCCTAGAGAATCTAACACTCACAGGACGTATAGAGAGAAAGAGAGACAGAGAAAAGCAGCGCGTGACATACTTGATTGACTTGAGTAAATGGATGGCGGAGCGGGGTTTAGGAGAGATACCAAAAAGAAAAATATTGAGAGAGATAAGAAACAGGGCCGGGTGGCAGTCCATGGTCGCCTACGTCCTTGAAGGAACACGGCACACGAAGAAGAAGAAATATTGGATCAGACTCTTTCTAAATAATGAATTCCAATGTAATTTGTAACGAGGAACAAAATATCAAGGGTTGCAACGTTTCATTAACAGCTTGGTTCAAATTATCACTGGATTAAACGTTTCTCTTCAAAGATTTTATCAATATTCGGAAGCACACCTGTCTGTAAACAATTATTTTTTTTTATAATAAACTTGAATAAATAACGACATTGGCCTTAGGTCACTGATTAACATCTGAATTCAAGACTGAAAATGATTACAACTCGGTCTTTTATTACAAACTTTGATGTCCATGCGAAGATATGCCAACTATCAGAGAACAACGCTACAGGGTATAAGTTTGTATAACAAAGATACACAAACATATGGTCTTGTCTATATTTCTAAGATAAGATAGTATTTTCAGTATTTACATTATTCGGATTATTGTCCTCATCTTTGTTGCCATTTGTACGACGTTTCGGCCGTTGAACGCTCCGGCTTTCTTCAGGAGCTAGAAATTTCGAAACGAACTCTTTATTACAATCACTGGGGTATATGAACTCCATTTCTTGCGTAGTAGTGCCTCTTTTGGAAGTCATGATTTATCTCCCTCTAATCCTCTAAGTTACTTGTTCACAACTGCTGTTGCCTGGTATTGAACTCACAACACTTTGGGTCAAGTCACAGGAACTAACCAACGTCTATATCCACTGGGCCATGTGTCCTTAAAGACACATGACCCAGTGGATATAGATCCAGTGTTTGAAATAGAAAAAACAACTTTGATCCAAGCCTTAATCTTTTACTCAGTGTGAACGGATACTTCAGCTAGTAGTTATATATTGATAAATTGCCGCAACATGTTTAAATCACTGCATTGAAGTGTGTTAAGTGACTCAAAATTGAATCGTGATTAGTATTAATGTGCTAGTAAGTAGTAATGATGTGAATACTATGATGGATATTCTACTAATGTTAGACTGTCCTGTGTATGAGAATAAAATATATCCAAACCACCTCTTAATTTCTGTTTTCCCCAGCCCACTCTAACCCAGAGTGGTAACACCTGTTATGGTCCCAAATGTAGTAGAATTGTTGGAGACAATTCGTATGGGCTTAAATGTAAGTTTTAATGAACTGTGAAAACAAGCAGTGTTCTCCTGAATATATTTATTCAGGACAGATCAATTAATGGGGAAAATGGATCATACTACTTTTTCTCCTGCCTTCTCCCTACAGGGGAAATAAGTTCTTGAACCAAGCAGACATTCTTTGCTGTCTGTGAGGCCGTGGTTGATTGCCAGAAAGATGATGTGGTTATTCATTCCCACTTTCTGGGTTTAATCATACTATGTTCTCGTAATTTACGAGTGACTTGCACGTCCTCTGTAATATCGAGAGGTGAGTGTACTCTCTTCTGAGAAATCCGTTTTGTCGCCACTCGGGAGATTAGAGCTCAAAGGTTCCTCATAATCTCCAGAAGGAGCCCATGTTACTGTCTCTGTCTCTTCAAAATCCATTGAAGTGTCCTGACAATAGCCCTTGCTTACGCCTGTGAGTTCAGATTCGTCGCCTGTTGGATCCAAGTCTCTTAATGAGACTGTATTTTCCCGCCCATCTAAGCAGCGGACACGCGCATACTTGGGTTTTGACATCTAGTAGCTTCACTTGATCCACCAATGGTTCGTTTTTATTCAGTCACATGTGTCTTTTTATTAATATCATTCCCAGTTTCGAGAACCAAGAAGGTAGAGATACTTCAGTCGAACTTCTTGGCGTTTTAATAGTATGCAGGGCCTCTGGGAATAATTGTCCCAAAATTTCTATAGCTAATCATTTATGCGTAGCTACTAATTCAACAGTTTTCAAGATTGTTCCATTATGTCTCTCGCAATGGCTATTGTTTTGAGGGTTATATGGTGAGGTTCTACTTACGGCTACTCTTTGTTCTTGTAGGAATACGTGTTAGGATATAAATGAAGACCCTCTTTGCGAATAAATATATGTGATTAGCCTAAAGACGGAAAAAACCAAGTTCTTCTATGACCGTTGTATAAGATACATTAAAGCAGGGTATCGCCAAAGGAAACTGCGAACAGTCGTCAATTATTATCCTGCTACGATTTCCTAGTCTAGAAGTGACTTACTCGACCTCTGAATTGTTGGTAGGTATTCTCTTCTAAGAAATCCGTTCGTCACTATGGATCAGAGCTCAAGTTTTCCTCATAATCTTCAGGTGACCATGTCCATGTCTCTGTCTCTTCAAAATTAAATATACGCAGTTAGCCCAAAGACGGAACAAAATCCGAGCGAAGTTCTTGTATGACGATTGTATAGGATACATTAAAGCAGGGAAAGGAAACTGCGAACAGTCGTCAATTATTATCAACATGTAATTGTTTTTGGTCTTTAAAATCCAACGCGATTCTTTCGGAGAGGTGCCTGGCTTTTATAACCTTACTGAACGGTAGTAGCTGGGGTTATTTTTAACATAAGTCTTACATGAGTTGGTAATCTCCTTCACATCTTCTACTGAGTGGGGATCGTTTATGGTTTCATCATGTCGACTATGAGTATAATACCTGGGTGGCACAATTCTCTATACGATCTCTTTAATTATTCTTTGCTAGCAGTCAAGCTACATACACGAGAGAGAGCATCCATAGCCGCGTTTTCTTACGGCTACTCTTTGTTCTTGTAGGAATACGTGTTCCGACATAAATGAAGCCCCTCTTTGCGAATAAATATACGTGGTTAGCCCAAAGACATAAAAAATCAAGTTCTTCTATGGCCGTTGTATAAGATACATTAAAGCAGGGTATCGCCAAAGGAAACTGCGAATAGTCGTCAATTATTATCCTGCTACGATTTCCTAGTCTAGAAGTGACTTACTCGACCTCTGAATTGTTGGTAGGTATTCTCTTCTAAGAAATCCGTTCGTCACTATGGATCAGAGCTCAAGTTTTCCTCATAATTATTCAAAAGATGACCATGTTCATGTCTCTGTCTCTTCAAAATTCTCGCATATGCCCATGTGTCTCGATTCGTCTCCTGCTGTAGTCAAGTCTCTTAGTGAGACTGTCTTCCCCTCCATACTGGTAACGAACACGTGCATACTAGGGGTTGGCATCTAGTAGTTCCAACTGATCTGCTGTTTTTATTCAGTCACGTGTGTCTTTTTAGTAATATTATTTCTGGTTTCGAGATCCATCAAAGTAGAAACGCCTCAGTTGAACAATTTTTTGGAAACGGGAGAAATCGATCATGTACTGTTGCGTTAGTGGCTATGGATAGCAACGTTCTAATAATATGCAGGGCTTCTGGGGGTAATTGTTGCTAATTCTTTCAAGTTACAGCATTATCAGCAGCTGCTAATTCAACAGTTTTCCAGATTAGTCCATTATATATTTCGCAATGGCCATCGCTTTGAAGGTTATGTGGTGATGCCCTATTTACGGATACTCCTGGCTCTTGTAGGAATCCGAGTACGCATTTCGACATAAATGAAGCTCCTCTGTTCAAATAAATATATGCAGTTAGCCGAAGACCTCGCTTGTATGATCGTTGTAGAAGATTTACTTAGTGTATAGTGAAAGGAAACCACGAATATTCGTTAATTATTGTCAATATGTATTTGTTACAGGTTTTTTGACGAAAGCGGGCCTTTAAAATTCAGTGCAATTCTTTTGTGTGGTTGCGTGGGTTTTATGACCTTGCTGGTGAAAGGACAGTAGAACGTGGGTTTTATGACCTTGCTGGTGAAAGGACAGTAGAACGTGGGTTTTATGACCTTGCTGGTGAAAGGACAGTAGAACGTGGGTTTTATGACCTTGCTGGTGAAAGGACAGTAGAACGTGGGTTTTATGACCTTGCTGGTGAAAGGACAGTAGAACGTGGGTTTATTTTCAGCACAAGTCTTGCATGAGTTGGTAATCTCTTACACAAACAACTACTAAGTAGGGAAGGTTTCGATTTTCGTTATGTGGACTATGCGTGTAACACTTGGATGGCACAACTCTCTATGTAATCTCCTTAATTCTTTCAAAGCAGCTGAGCTACAAGAAAGGACGTCTACAGCTGCGTTTTTTTGTTTTTTTTTTTTTTTCACAGGGGCGGTATTTTACGTCGAACGAGTAACATGAAAGTTCCATTCTCCACCTGGCTATCTTCACAATTTTGATTTTGCTGGTCGTTTTCGCGTTAAACATGAATGCGACCGAGTTTTTATTTGTAATTAATTTAAAGTGGCATCGATTAAATAATGTCTCATTTTCTCAACGATTCGTCAATAACATAGGTTTTTTTCCTCTAATGAAGAATGTCTACGTTCAGATTTAGACATTGTTTTGGAAGAAATGGCTATGGACTTGTCTGACTGTATTAAAGAGGCGACTATGGCGTGTTCTGAGGCGCCTGTCTGTACTACCTAAAGTAGTGCAGGATCGCGGCGTAGTAATAGCTGCTTTCGCTATGTCCCTCTTTTACACGTTAAACACTTTCTCTGCCATGGGTGACAATGGGTGATAAAAGGAAGTTTGAATAATGGATTCAGACGTTCTGGATCGGGTTTTATATTATTATTATATACTATGTATCCAAGTCATTTTATATTTGTACGCCTGAAATAACATTTGCCTTGGTTAAGCGTTGGCTTGTACCGTTTAACAGTCGCCATGAACTATTTGTAATATCTGTTATGTTCCGCGAGATTTTTCCTGCAAAGTTTTTTTTTAATCATATCACCCCAAGCAAGGCGATAACGCCACTGATGCGCAGGAGGCTACATAAGGGCAAAAAGAATGGAAAAGAGAAAGCCGGAAACCACATCCTAAACAGGGAACAAGGGATGAGCCTCTTCACCTGTTCAATAGATGTGGATGGAGTGTGCACCGGGCGATAGTTTAGTCTATCTACTCCAATTGAAAAAAATAAAGAAAAGAGTGAAAAGATTGGAAAAGAGAAAACCGGAAACCGCATCCTAAACAGAAAACAAGGGATGAGCCTCTTCACCTGTTCAATAGATGTGAGTGGAGTGTGAACCGGGCGATAGTTTAGCCTATCTACTCCAATGGTTACATTATCGATGTTAGCGTAAGCGCCTTGCAGGTTCTCTTTTGATATTATCGTCTATCACTCGTTGAAAGTTAGCTATCCCGTTAGTAACGACAAACGGTATACCGTGAAATTGATAGAGTTTGCCGCTGGTCTCGAAGGCCGTATATGGTTAATCGCTGGGCCTTATAGCTATCTGATGATAGGCACTTTTGAGATCCAGAATACTAAATAGACTGTTTTGGGTTATTTGTTCTATAATCTTGTCTATTCTTGGTAGAGGGTAGGCACCCAGCATAGTAAACCGGTTTATCGTTTGTGAATAGTCGCCTACTATTTGCTTTTTTCTGTTCTCAGACGAAATTACGAAGACTTAAGCTCTCTACGACGAATGACTTAGTTCGTTTATATTTTCCTTCATCATACGAGTAACTTCGGCTTAAAAAAATGATTTATATTCCTCTGCATGTCGCTTAGTTTTAGTAGCCACCGGTTTACAAAAGGATGTTAGATTGTTGAAAAGTACTGGGTACGGCATTCTCAAGGCTGCTAAGCCGCAGACTTTAAAGAGTGGCTTAGAGCCTTCGAAGAATGTTGACACAAGAAGTTGCGCCCTAATATTAGGCCACAACATTTTGGAGAGAATGCAAACGAGAAGGAAATTTATACTTAGCATCAGGAAGAAACAGCTGAGGTTTCTGGGATAAGTAATGAAGAAAGAGGGCTTAGAGAATCTAATACTCACGGGACAGACATATGGGAAGAGAGACAGGGGAAAGAGCGTGAGACATACTTGATAGGCTTAAGCAAGTTGATGGCGCAGCAGTGTTTGAGAGAGATACCAAGAGGAAAAGTGTTAAGTGTGACGAAGAATAGGGACGAGTGGAAGTCCATGATCGCCTACGTTCTGAAAGAAGACGACATATAAAGAAAAATAATACTTCGAAAAAAATTAAATTCTGGCATTAAATAATTCATAAGTTGTTGATATGCCGCTAAACAAACAAACAAACTAACGATTAAGCTATGTGTCGTTTAAGGACTCTACCTCCGGACAGAGGTTTAGACATAATCTCTGAATTTAAGTTTTCTACAACATATTCGATTGGCTGAAACTTTTAAAAATATTTTATCGCCGACTGTTGATTAGCTACTGCAAATAACTGTATAGATCCATTTTGTTTGTCGAAACTAAGTTTAGCCATTCAACTTACATTCTTTGAAGAAGTCTTAATAAATTTAACATATTTCGCTATTCATTTAACTTTAAATTTTGGGAGTGGAATGATGCGGAGTTGTGGTTTAGTTTTTGAAATTCCGTTTTCTTTTGTTTTCATTGATTAAACAATCAATGAAAACAAAAGAAAACGGAATTTCAAAGAGATGGGTATTGACATTGCATTTAAATTCCTGAAGGTTGTAGCCGTCAAGAAAGCAAAAATATGGAAGAGAGATCCACAGGCGGGAAGTGTGAGAAAAGAAGCTGATGGAGTAGAATTGTCGTCTGCATTTGGTTGATCTAACTGTGAATGGGTGGGACCTAGTTGCCAGTCTGGTTACACAAATAAACACCCGTGGCAGGGGCACCAGTGACTTAAGTTCGTTGGAGCAGAAGCTATAAAATATTTATAGAGGGAAGCCACATCTCGTTGGTGAGAAAGTGGCTGGAGTCGAGCAGCCAAGTCGGGACCTATCACATTACTGATTCTCCTTTGGAGCCTGTCAAGAACAGCGGGGGCTGTTCTTGACACGGGTCTAAAAAACACAGGTCTAAACAGACCCGTGTTTTTTCTGTTCAAAAATTTTCAACCTAGCCACATTCATTAGTTACCTTAACTCTAACCCACTCGTCTAACACTTGCTACGCTGTGTACATTGAAGCAAACCACCTTCCCATCTTTGTATTCCTTTAGTAAAGAGGAATTTTCGCTCAGATAACTTTTTCTCAACTGTTGCTTTGTGGAAGAGAATTCCAGGTGGTTGGTTTCACGACTACTTCAATCTTAACCTCTTGAAGTCGAGGGTTAACCGTTATCTTTCTCACTTATTTGCATGAACTCCATTTCTTGCTCTTAACACTCACACAACGACCACTTTCAGTAACCCTTTGCTTTGAGTAGCCCTTAGGCTTTTTATAGGGTGAACATTAGTAAAAAAAAAATAAAAAAGAACTGGAGATTAAACTTACAATCATTATGTCACCAAATTCACGAACGGGTGCTTTAATCCGTAATAATTGTGTTCGATCCTTTGGTCCGGCTAGTTCTGGAAATGATAATATACTACAAAGGCATCAAGACCTTTGATCTGGAGATTAGAGGTTTTCTGAAGCATGGAACCACCTCGTAATTGCTGTTGCTTCCAGGTCTACCATGAACTGAGTTGATAGCGTCTGTTAGAACCCCAGTTATGGGAAAATCTTCCGATCTCAAGTAAAACCATTACATTGAATCTATAGCTAAATGCACTGCTAGGTAGGTTGGGTCACTGTGTCGGGCCAGGATGTTTTTCCTCCTGAATCCATCTTGCATATATACAAATAAACCATACATCCTTGCATGGAATACTGCTGTCATATATGGTCAGGCGCACCCGCTGTTCTTGACAGGCTCCAAAGGAGAATCAGTAATGTGATAGGTCCCGACTTGGCTGCTCGACTCCAGCCACTTTCTCACCAACGAGATGTGGCTTCCCTCTATAAATATTTTATAGCTTCTGCTCCAACGAACTTAAGTCACTGGTGCCCCTGCCACAGGTGTTTACTTGTGTAACCAGACTGGCAACTAGGTCCCACCCATTCACAGTTAGATCCACCAAATGCAGACGACAATTCTACTCCATCAGCTTCTTTTCTCACACTTCCCGCCTGTGAAACTCTCTTCCATATTTTTGCTTTCTTGACGGCTACAACCTTCAGGAATTTAAATGCAATGTCAATACCCATCTCTTAATCACTTGACTCTAGTTCTTTCTACACAACCTTGTATATCTTTCCTTTTCTCTCTACCTATGCAACTGTCATCACACTTGTATTCCCATCCTTAATTGGTTCGTGGTTCTATTTATTCTCTTCCTATCTAATCTTTTTACTCTTATGTAGCCCCCTGCACATCAGTGGCGTCACAGCCTTGCTCGGGGTGATACGATTAAAAAAAAAAAGTGAATTCCACAAGCAAAAAAAAGAGAAAATTATTATAAAGAATAAAAATGCCTTTTTACCAGCAATAAATTTTTATACTAAAATTAATAACAATACATTTTATCTGTAGTTGAAGACATAAAATTGAGTTCAAAATTTTTAACTTTCATGTACAGGTACGTTTTAAAGGCTATAACAATGCGTTTAGAAAAATAAAGGAAGACAATGAAGGTGTTGGGTATTACCTATTTATTAATCATTAATATTTCGAGATCAAAATCTCATTATGATTAATAAATAGGTAATACACAACACCTTCATTGCCTTCCTTGAAAGCCTTGAAAACCTACACATTCACCAAATATACACAATGCTTCAAGCAAATTACAAAACTCTCCTATTTAAATTTCAGCATTGCATAAACCATACAGGTTGATATTCCACTAAATAAAATCGACCAACCAACCTTTGGTCAGGCTCTGTGTACTCTGTGGAAACAGCGCGAGCAATAACTGAGCAGTACTAAAAAATACAAACTATACGAGATATCCCTATACCTGGGATAGGGGAACGAGAACAGTCTACACCCGATTTGGACTTCTCCTTAGGTTACCTAGATCGATATGCACATGATGAAAACCCGAGGGTACAATAGCCGAAACGTTACGGGAAGAACAATGATGAGGACGAGTGTCCGAATGTCCGAATGTAAATCGTGTAAATATAATTAACTAGTTTAGATGAGAATAAACATCAATTAGAACATCCTCGTTATTTTTTAATAATTTAACACCAAGCAAGGCGATAATACCACAAAGACGCAAGCAGTTACTGGGAGTAGAAGAGAATGAGAAAAACTTTAGTAAGACGAGAGGACAATAAAAGAAAATGTTCAGGAAGACAGAAGATGGCAACTGACGTTACATTTAAAATTTTGAGGATTGTAGGTGGTAGAGAAGCAAAAAACAAAAAAACGAAAAAAAAAACTAAAAACAATAGAACTTATGGTTACATTTAGCTATTTAAACTGTAAAACGATGAGACCTCGTCGCCAATCAAGTAGTACTCTTAAATTAATGAAGTTGAGCTGTGTGCGTAGTGGTTCAGTGGATATCGGCTCGGAACGAAAAATCGGAGAGCCGAGTTCGAATTCCAGTTGAATTCATTGCATTAACTTACGCGCAAATACTCTTGGGAAAGGTATTAATACGTCTCTTCCTTCCACTTGTGGGTTAAGTAACAGGACAGATTGGGTTCTATAGCCTTGGCTGGCAACCAGTCTACCGCAGAAAGCAATGGCAACCTACTGCGGGATAATCTTCTGCCCAGTCAGTCATGTCTCTTTCGGGCATGATCGCCCAAGCGTGTTTCACGTATGGCACTTAACTGACTGATTTTCCTATTTGTACTTTACTTATTCTATTTATCTTGTCGGATTCCTATCCATATATTCAACTTATATATATAGTCATTGGCAGACAGATCTGTTTAGCTGTATCACTGCTCATCAGTACGCTTAGACACCCGATTGCTTTTTACCCTGCTGGTGTCCCACAGGGCTCTATACTGGACCAGACGCTCTTCCTTATTTTCATCAACGACCTCCCAGATGAGATCAAGTCCCAAGTAGGCATCTACGCAGATGACATTACAATATACTCCCGCTCCAGTAAGAAATCTGTCTTGGCGGACAGACATAATCTCGCTGCTGACCTTGAGCGGGATCTACACTCTGTGGTGAACTGGGGCAAGATGAGGAGAGTTCATTAGAACAATTGCAGTAAAAATATTTAGATAAAAGACAGAGGGAAGTAACGTTATGGCGGTGGGAAGGTGATTGAAGTCGTGATGTCAGGTCAGACCGATATGACAGACCCTTCTTTGATCTTGCCTAAAATCACAAGATATATAGTCGGAGCACCAGACCTGATGTAGCAGCTACATTCAATGCACGGAAGAATGGTCGATATATAAATGTACAAGATGGATTCAGACGAGGAAAAACTTAACTGCCACGACATAGTTAACCAATATTCTTAACATCAGATCTATCTAGGTTTATCTACATATTCCTTCCTTGGTTCCTTCTTTTCTTCATTTCTTCTCTCTTTCTTTCTTTCTTTCTTTCTTTCTCAAAAGCTATTTCTTTTTCTCTCGTCCGTTTACCTTCCTTTCTTTTTTCTAACCTTTTTGCTTCATTCTCAAAAAAAAAGTTATTTGTGTAAATTAATTGAAACAACTGCTTTAGTTTCCTTTCTTTCATCATACGGTCAGTTTTAAACCTACTTGAGTGACAGGGTGTAATCGATTTATATTTTTCTCCTCAGAATAGGTCATTTGCAGTGGTGTGCGGTAATATGAATCTGTTTTTAGAAATTTGTTTCACCTTGAAAAAATATTGCGTCATTCGTAACTGCATCAGATTTTTATCACGCCCAGACACTATTGTCTTGCTTGTCGATTATTTATCCTACGGTTACCGTCTGCGATGGACGTTACTTCAAGGAAGCGTACAAAAATTGTAATTCTGCACGAACACATTGGCAGGCCTTACAGAGTCATTGCGAATATTGTTGGTGTCAGACTTTCAACTGTCAGTTGTGTCATCAAGGCGAAGAAACAAACTGGATTCATTAGTCCAAAATGTGAAGAAAAATGCGGTCGAAATAGAAAAACAACGCCAAGGGACGACGTATACGTGATCAGGGTGTGAAAGATCCTAGGAAGATATTATTCATTTTGCTTCAGTTCATTTTCACAAGGATGTATTTCTCATCTATTTCTTTTTTTTTCTTTTTTTTTTTAGCATATCTTCTTTCTTTCTTTCTTGTATGTAGTCTAAGAAGGCGCAATTAGTTGCTCTCCTTGAGGTTAGTGTCAGCCATGTTTACAGAGAGCAAAATGATGATGCTTAAAGGATAGGTGTTTCGTTTTGAAGACGTTAAAACTCACGAGTCATTTTTCTCCGAATTAGTAGAATCTTGAGAAAAGTTAGGTTATGTTTTTGTGAAAATATTTATCCAAATTGTTTATCTTGTTCTTAAAACATGCAGTTACCTATCATTTAAATGCAGGATTAGTAAAAAAATAAAAATAAAAAAAAGTTTAAATCCAACAAACAAAAACGATTTTGTTCAAATGCCGCATTTTCTACTCAAATACATTTTTATTTTTTATTTTTTTGAAAAATAATTCACGTAATGCCGAATATAAAGCTTATTTTCTATAATCATTTCACCCCAAGCAAGGCAGGACAACCACTGATAAGGAGAGGGTGACAGTGAGAGCGAAAAAAAAAAACACGGTACAGGGAATGTAGAAGAAAAGATGAGAAATGGATGGGAATCAAATAGATAGAAGATGGCAACTGACGTTGAATTTAAACTTTTGGAGATTGTAGCTATCAGGGAATCAAGTAAATGCTAAGGAGTTTTACAAAAATGTGAGAAAAGAAACTGTTAGGGTAGAATAGATGGTTATATTTAACTATTTCTGCGGTAAACGGGTGGGACCTAAATGCCAATCTAGTAGCAATCGAGTAAATATATGTGGTCGGGAGACCAAGGGAAAAACTCGTCAAAGCAGTTGCCATGAAAATACCTGTATAAAATATTTATATAATTACTTATTAAAAACTTGGAATCGAGATATTTTCAGTATGACGTCATACTGGCAAAATGTCTGGTCATCCATTGCAGGATAATTATTATTTGCACTGTCCTCATCACAATCCACGAACTGTCTTCAATAACTCACCCGTTCGCTGTCAAAATGAAACAACTCAGAATAAAACATTTCTGGTGAGATATCTCGCCATCAGCTATTAAGTGGTTAATTCCAAAACTACTCTAGGATTCAGAAGAGAGAAAGAAGTCTTAGAAGCAGCATCTCAATCTGTCAGCTCAAAATAGTGAATTTACTTAAATAACAGGAATCCCACTTTGAATAATACCAAAACATTGTCAGGCACGACTGTTGATTAAATAAAATAAAATATGAACTCACCTGATATGCACACATAATTAGGTGTCATTTTTCGCGCATATGTTTTCTTAGTATCTTTGTCGAGTGATCAGTATTCGCGATTGCAACAAAGAGAAGAAAATGTGCCGACCTTAGCCTCGGGTTAGTTGACTTTATAAATATTAAGTTGTCTGCTTTTAGCCTGCTTTTACTCTCGACCGAAAATTGACATTGATAACTCTTGTGGCCTGAGGCGATGGAACACCTGGATTTAGCAGATATACTTTCGCGTTTTTGTCTGTGTTTTGTTTCGTTTTTTTTTTTAAAGGTAATTTATCTACATATTCCTTCCTTCCTTCTTTCCTTCGTTCGTTCGTTCGTTCGTTCGTTCGTTCGTTCCTTCCTTCCTTCCTTCCTTCCTTCCTTCCTTCCTTCCTTTCATTCTTTCTTTCTCATCCGCTTTTCCTTCTTTTCTTTCTTCTAACCTTAGTGTTTCATTCTCAAAACAATTACTTTCTTTCTCATCTGTTTTTCTTGTTTTGTTTTTGTTTTTTGCATTCTTTCTTTCTTTCTTTCTTTTTCTTTCTTTCTTTCATAATTTTTTTTCTTTATTTTAAACCTGTTTGCCCTTTTTTCTCACTATTCGTTTCTTTCTTCCTTTCCCACCATTTTTTCTTTTTTCACAGTCATTTCTTTCTTTCTTTCTTTCTTTCTTTCTTTCTTTCTTTTCATATCCTTTGTTGCCTTTCGAACCTTTTCCCATTTTCGTCTTTTTCTTCTTTGTTCCTTTATACATTTTCCTTTAATCTTTCGTTACTTTCTCACTTGTTTCTCTCTTTCTTTTTCCTTCTCTTTTCCTTTAACCTTTCCTCTCTTCTGAAATGCTCACATCCTTCTTCTTTTTTCTTTCTCCCTTCAAAGCTTTAGTTTTTCATCCACTTTTCTATCCTTCATTTTTTTTCACCTCTTTCCGTTGTTCTTATCAGAACCACCATCATCACAGTTATTAAGCACACACACACAGAGAGAGAGAGAGAGAGAGAGAGAGAGAGAGAGAGAGAGAGAGAGAGAGTCACATATATATATATATATATATATATATATATATATGTGCGTATATAAATAACATATGTACACAAAAACGCATACATATATGCATATAATACTAGTTAAATTGTTTACCAAATGATCTACTATTTTTGTTCGCCCAAAAGTTTCCAGAGGCAATATTACACACACACACACACACACACACACACACACACACACACACACATGTCTTCCCGAATTATTTCCCAGCATCTGACCAAACACCCTTTTTTTTAAACAAAAAATTTGCCAAGGTGTACTTTTTAGACGAGCCGATGATTTTTCATCGAGTTTATGAAGTTTGTTTTAGTAAAGACGAAGATTTTTTAGTTGAGCTGATGAATTTTTAGTCAACCGATGGCTTTTTAGCCGAGCCACTTATTTTTTTTTACTCTGGCCGAAAACACACTCGTATATATTCTCTTTCAAAGTGATAGAAAAGAAAAAATCTAAACAAGAATATATATAGGAAAACCCTAAACAAGAATATATATATATATATATATATGTGTGTGTGTGTGTGTGTGTGTGTGTGTGTGTGTTACTCTGTGTGCGTGAGTGAGTGAGAGAGAGAGAGAGAGAGAGGACATAGGAATCAGCTTGTATTGTGACTCTCATGTTACGTCTCAACTCAAATATTTCCAAACCCTCTGTCCTCGATATCGATCACTCTTTCTCGATAAATGTAGAAAGTTTTAAACTCTATAAGCACAGTTATATACACACGTATATACATACACACGCACACACACATACATACACACGCACACACACATACATACATACATACATACATATATATATATATATATATATATATATATATATAGACATATTAGATTAAATTTATGTGATCATCATACTCGTGTGTCGCAATCAGTGCACAAGTCTTCAATTGGACAACACCTGTTAGATAATGAGTCATGCGTGTCTCGTTTTTTTTTCTTTTTTCAATTTTAGAAGCCTTATGCTTAAAATTATTTCAGCCTGTACTATGCAAGCAGAAAAAGAATTTCATAACATCCTTACATTTATTCGGAGATATGTGGGCTTTTTTCTTTTTTTTTTTTTTTTTCCTTTTTATGGTCCACTGGATCATTTTTCTTTATTTACGTATTTTAATCGTAATTTGTTTTTCTCTTTCTTAATTTTACGTATTTACAATATTCGTAATTTTAAGCGTGTTCAAAGTACTGTCTTTATATTTATTTATTTCCTAATCAATGAACAAAGTTGCCAACGACTGGTCCCTGACGAAGCGTTGGTCGAAAAAGGCAGCCTTGGCCCGGATTAAAAAAAAAAAACATGAAATTATGTTTGTTTAAATCGGTATTCCTTTTCTGTGGTGTCAGGTCATTATTTCGATATATATATATATTTGTTTGTTCGTTTGTTTTTGAGGCTTAACGACCTATCAATCCTTATGGGATCATTTTAAGGTCATAACCAATGATTTTTGGGTAAGGTTATTTTATTTTTACAACATTTTTTTTTTCACGATTCATTGGGATTTGTTTTTTTAAGAGCAGGGTTCCCAAGTCCTACCCTTGTTATTTAACCCATAACTGGAGGGAATGGACGGATTAATACCTTTCCCAAGGGTACTAGTGCTTAAGTGAATGCAGAGTATTCAACTGGAATTCGAACTTACAGCTTACAGCACCTGGTATTCCCAAGCGGTCACCCATCTAAGTACTGACCAGGCTCAACGTAGCTTAACTTCGTGATCGAGGTGCAATCGGCGTAAACATAGATTTTGGTCTGATGATATTCTAAAATAACAAATGCGCCACGCGAAAGCTTTTTGGGATTTTTGTCATAGTTTTAAAAAAAGTGTTCTTGATATCTAAAATTTATATATTGTTTTCATATATATATATATATATATATATATATATATATAGAATAAGTAAAAAACGAGTAGAAAAAATCTAACTTGTTTCACTTTAACAAGTTTCTTCAGAGATTCATTAAAGACGAATAATTTAAAAATCTAAGAGACTTGTTAAATTGAAATGTTAGATTAAAGAAACTTTTTTCCTATTTTCGGATGTACGTTTGTGGTGCAGTGGATATCGGCTCGGAACGAGAAACCGGAGAGCCGTGTTCGAATTCCAGTTGAATTCGTTGCATTCACTTACGCGCAAATATCCTTGGGAAAGGTATTAATCCATCACTTCCCTCCAGTTATGGGTTAAATAATAGGGCAGATTGGGTTCTATAGTCTTGGCTGGCAACCAGTCTACCGCAGAAAGCAATGGCAACCTACTGCAGGATAATCTTCTGCCCAGTCAGTCATGTCTCTTTCAAGATATGATCGCCCAAGCGTGTATAACGTATGGCACTTAACTGACTGATTTTCCTAGTTGTACTTTACTTATTCTGTTTATCTTGTTGAATTCCGATCCATATATTCAACTTATATATATAGTCATTGGCAGACATATCTGTTTAGCTGCATCACTGCTCGTCAGTACGCTTAGACACCCGATTGCTTTTTACCCAGGATTGAAACCCAACCGAATTGGCGCCAGTCGGCGATTCAACCTCTGAGCTATGGGCGCTCGGTAGAAGGAGGCAGACTTTTTCAAGTCAATGATGCCACTAATACAGAAGGTGTTACTGCGTGTGAAAGAATAAGAAAAATATAAACATTATTAAGGAGGGAGAACAATAACAGAAATCTAATCAAGAAGAAAGTAGATAACAATTGATATGGGATTAAAGTTTTTGAAGATCAAAGTTAGCTGGAAGAATGCGAGAATAAAAGAAACCTGTTACATAAGAACTTACGTTCCTATATATTCATTTCATGTGCAAAATGTTGAGAGTAAGTTGCCAACCTAATACTGCGCTTAAATTCATTAAATTTAGATATCATGCAGCAACGTCCATCAGAATAACTACCATGAAAGTAACTCAAATACGAATTTGTGGATTCTTGTTGAGAAACCACACAAAATAAATAACAAAAATAGATATGGAGATAGAAAATCTAAGTTATATTGAACCAAAATATACAAACTGGAACACGGGTTAGTCAATTCAGGAACACTGTTAGTAGAAATCAATATATACAGTCTTGTAGGAAAAAAGTATGTCCGGATAATGAGTCTATATCCAAAACAACTCCAACTTACTATGCACCAACTTACTGACCAACCAAGCGGCTGTACAACTACTCAACCCTACCACTCCCTTTCACAATCACTACCGTTCTCTGTACACATCAGCCGAGTCCATTCTTATGTGCAAAAAGGGGTGATCCCCAACACACTAAAAATAACTTTTAAAGTAATAAAAATGTCAGATTATAAATTAAAATCCATTAATTCTTTAGAAATTGCTTTATTTCTAAGAAGATATGACTTTCAAGGAAATCTAGAATGTGCTTCAAGACAAATAGAATCTTGATTGATTGTCAAATTCTTCGGAGCTGAGTAAACAGCAGTTTCTCCTTCAAAGGCAGACGAAAGTTCGACTCCTATCAGAGGGTGTATTTTTTTAAAGTTTTCTCAGTTATTCAGGCCAATAGACGAAATATAATACAGTTTAAAATAAACGGATCGTCTACTCTTCCACTAAAAATAAAGTAATATAAATATATCGAATTATAAATTAAATTCCATTAACTTATATCTGTAAATCCATTTAAAATCTATAATATTTCAATGAAATCATCTCGATCCTGAATTATTCGCCTAATCGCAATGAACGTGTGGTCTCTCAAGGAGGCCCTGTGTCTTAAGCGCCTACTGGGACTTAAACTCACCCCAGAATTCTTATATACGATCCATCGCTAAAGATGCCTGAAAAATGGTCAGTTTCCTGACACGCTTCAGTAAGTATCTTGCTCTTCGTGCCAACCTCAACCTAAATCAAGTTTAAAATGGAGTACAGCTGCCGTATATGGATAGGTTTGGCCCAGTCTTCATTCTGTAGTTTTGAAAGTGAAAATCTACCCAAGTCCTTGTGGATTATGAATTATTTTCCCACTCCACAACCCCTTTACCACAGACAAAACGTTGGAAGCCATTCGCTGCTCTGTCGCTATTTCCAAGGAATGTGTTCAGTCGAACCTCATTCGTTGGTGCCACCAATTCTAAATTCCATGGCTAAGACCAAACATATCACGTACACTGGAACAAATCACCCTCATCTCCTTTGTTTTCCATTGGTGAGATGTATCTTCCACTCGAGCAGCAGCTTCTAACCGACTGTTGTTTTGTGGAATTGACTTCCATGAGGGATGATTCTCTGATTATTACACTCTTAAGCTGTTCAAGTCTAGAGTTAACAGTTATCTTCCCCACATATCCCCACAAACTGAGCTTCTTATACTGTAATCTTCTACCACGAGTGATTTTGGGGGCTTGTGCAGGATGAACATTATTGGAAAAAATATCTTTGATAAGGCAGGGATACGCAATCTGAGAGGTTTATTCTAGAAAGTGACTTACAAGAGGTTTAAACAATATCATGATATTTTATATTGATTTGTTTTTTAGGCTCTGTTAATGAAACCTAGAATCCGTTCTGCATTCGTTACAACATCGGTTATGTGATGTGAAGGCTTTGATGACTCATCTATCTAGACTCCAGTATAGTTTCCTAGAGTTATAGAATCAATTAAAACATTTTCAATAAACTATTTTCCCAAATTATTTTGCATTGATATAATAATATTAATGAGATTTTCTGTTGTTATTTTTGCTTCGAGTAGCGTCGATTAATGTTTCCTATTCTTATAATAACGAAAAAAATCCTCCGTAAGTAGAGATCAGGCTGTGAGACCGATTAATCTATAACGCTATATTCTCCTTATTATTATAAAACAAATATTTGATTACCTGGTTCATTTGATATACGTTCTTAGTGAAATAATATTTAACAGATTATAATTAAAGTTTATTGATACAGATATTATATTTGGTGAGGGCACGTGTTTGAGACAGTATCGCTTCTTCTTTATTATAACAAAAGTAATTGAGGTTTAGCATCTGGGTAATTTAAATTCAAATGAAACAAATGAGAAATCTACCTCTTGGCAGGTAACGAACCTACACTCCCTTTGTTGTATATCAATAAACAGACAAACACGCATATATATAAAAATATAAGTTATATTTTTATTAATGACGATGAACCGTGTAGCCTAGTGAACAGAGAGTGAGAGAGCGCGCCTCTACTGGGGCCGACGGGGGGGTCGTATCTGTTGCTCCTCTGGTCTGGTCTGGCTCTCTCGTCTGCCTCTGTCTCTCTGCTTCTGAAATCCGTGCGCCGAGGTCTTTTATAATCTCCAAACCGGTACTTCCGGATTTTGCCTCGCCCACGCACGCCCACGTAATTCTCAGAGACACCTGTTCTGTCTGCCTCTTGTAGCCATTTCCGCTACTGCCGGAAATAAGGTCAAACAAACATCCGTTCCTTTCAACGACCGGAAAACACCCCCGCTTGCATCAGCCTTTCCTCGGGTGGGGCGAGATTGTTATATTACACCTTTATAATGGGGATATATGTTGCTAGATGCATTTTAGACCGCTAACCCATGAGTAACCTCACAAGCGGACATGCCTTAATTGCGTTTTTAATAAATGTATATTAATCTAAATTAATCTAAAATATATTTAATTTAATTAATCATTAGGATGTGCATTGTGGTGCAGTTGATATCGGCTCGAATAGGAGAGCAGAGTTCGAATTTCCATTGAATTTGTTGCATTCACTTACGCACAAATACTGTTGGTAAAGGTATTTATCTGTCTCTTCATGATACAGCCATGGGCTAAATAGCCAGACAGACTGGGTTGGCAACCAGTCTACCGCAGAAGATCTCAAGGATTAATGTCAGACAGTTAAATGCCATTCGTGATACAGGCTTGGGCGATCATGTCTCGAAAGAGACATGACTAACTGGGCTACCGCAGAAAGTAATGGTAATCTACTGCAGAAAAATTCAGCCCAGTTAGTCATGTCTCTTTCGAGACATGATCGCCCAAGCCTGTATCACGAATGGCACTTAACTGTCTGACATTAATCCTTGAGATCTTTGGAAATCTATATCAGCTAACATCATTTTCGTGTGTGACGCATAAACAAAGTCCAACATTATTTCTTATTGCTATAAGTAATTATTTTAGTAATAGAAATTAATGACAGATTGAAAAAGTCCATTAATTCCTTAGAAATCATTTTGTTTACGTTTCGCGTTCTGCGAGTGATTATATTCGCGTGTCTATATTCTGCGAGAGTGGCTGATGTGCCATTTAATTTATACTGAAGCACACGTACATACACAATTTGACTGAGCAAAATATAAGATACCGTAATCACATATTCACTCTGGACAGCTCCGATCATGATCTGATTAATAATATCATAAACTTGAAGACAAAAAATGAATTTTCAACTCCCGTTTTATTTTCAGATCATAAAATTTTAGATCATAAAAATTCAGTCAGTTAATTACCATACGTGATACAAGCTTGGATGATCATGTCGCTCTCAAGACATAACTGACTAGGCAGATTTCCACGCAGTAGGTTGCTATTACATTCTGCGGTAGACTGAGGCTATTGCAAGGCTATTGAACTTAATTTGTGCTGGCATTCAACCCATAATTGGGGGGGGGGGGAGAAGTGATGGATTAATACCTTTTCCAATGGTATTTGTGCTTAAGTAAATGAAACGATATTCGACTGGAATTCGAACTTTGCTCTCCGAATTCTGATTCGGAGCCGATAACATTACCTAACAGTACATTTAAAAAAGTACGTTATTCCGAGGTTATGCGGTTATAAATGAAATTATGTTTTAATCTTTTCAAATTCTGTTGAGTAAATTTTCTGTCAATCATTGAATGAAAATATACACACAACTTGAATAAAATTAAAATAAACATCTCTATCAAGAGGCTATGTTCTGTTTTTGTCTAGCAACAACCACTGGATAACAAAAAATAGTATAAGCCGAAACGTACTCCTTTTAGAAGTCATTTTTACAACTCCTGTAATTAAATGATATATTTTCTAATAAATGCAATATATTAAAAGGACTAGCATTTAGATTTATTGTAGGTGTCACGTTGCCACTTCCAGCCCTCTTCTCATTAACATGCCCTGTGAGTGCTAAATTTTCCAGGCCCTCCTTCCTCATCTTGTATCCCATAAATGTCAGCAGTCTATTTCTGATTCTGACTGTGTACATTTTGTTTCCGTGCTCCTCCACACGCACCGTTCATGGAATTCTCGGCATCCTACTGTAGACCTTACTTAACTGTTGCCTGCAGTTTAACCTACATGTGTGAAAACACTACCCAGCCTTCACTGTTATACAACAGTATAGATATTACATAACAGTCAACCACACTGCATTATGTTTTAGACGAGGTTTTCCTGCTAGTTAGGTTTTGGAAGTCATCTTTTGCTCAAGAGATTCGTTTACAAATTTCGGTGACACATTTTCCATACACTACTGAGACACTTCCCACTGCTGTAGTTGTTTGATGTTGATATCTCCTATGCATATTTGACTTTTTTCTCTTACTGACAGCCGTATATTCTGTCTTCTTACAGTTGATGATTAGTCCTTTCTTCTCGCTTTCCTTTACTTAATTTCTTCTTCTTACTGACAACCATACATTCTGTTTTCTTACAATTGATGATTAGTTCATTTTTCTCGCTTTCTTTTACTTGGTCTCTTCCTCTTACTGACAACCACAATTTCTCTATTCATACAGTTGATGATTACTCCTTTCTACTCGCTTTCATTTACTTGGTCTCCTCCTCTTACTGACAAACATACATTCTGTCTTCTTACAGTTGGTGATTAGTCCTTTCATCTCGCTTTCCTTTACTTGGTTTCTTCCTCTTACTGACAACCACACATTCCGTCTTCTTACAGTTGATGATTAGTTGTTTCTTCACACGTTTCTTTACTTAGTCTCTCCCTCTTAATGAAAACCACACATTCTGTCTTCTTACAGTTGATGATTAGTCCTTTCTTCTCGCTTTCCTTTACTTGGTTTCTTCCTCTTACTGACAACCACACATTCTGTCTTCTTACAATTGATGATTAGTTCTTTTTCTCGCTTTCCTTGACTTAATTTCTTCTTCTTACTGACAACCATATATTCTACCTTCTTACAGTTGATGATTAGTCCTTTCTTCTCGCTTTCCTTTACTTAATTTCTTCCTCTTACTGACAACCATACATTCTGTCTTCTTACAGTTGATGATTAGTTCTTTCTTCACAGGTTTCTTTACTTAGTATCTCCCTCTTAATGAAAACCACACATTCTGTCTTCTTACAGTTGATGATTAGTCCTTTCTTCTCGCTTTCCTTTACTTGGTTTCTTCCTCTTACTGACAACCACACATTCTGTCTTCTTACAGTTGATGATTAGTTCTTTTTCCTCTCTTTCCTTTACTTAGTTTCTTCTTCTTACTGACAACCATACATTCTGCCTTCTCACAGTTAATGATTAGTCTTTTTTTTTTCGCTTTCCTTTAGTTGGTGTCTTCCTCTGACTGACAACCCCACATTCTGTCTTCGTACAGTTGATGATTCGTTCTTTCTTTTTGCTTTCTTTTACTTGGTCTCTTTCTGTTACTGACAACTACTCATTCTGTCCTCTTACAGTTGATGATTGTTCCTTTCTTCTTGCTTTCCTTTAGTTGATCTCTTCCTCTTACTGACAATCATACATTCTGTCTTCTTACTGTTCATAATCAGTCCTTTCTTCTCGCTTTCCTTTACTTAGTTTCTTCTTCTTACTGACAACAATACATTCTGTCTTCTCACAGTTAATGATTAGTCTTTTCTTTTCGCTTTCCTTTACTTGATCTTTTCCACTTACTGACAACCATACATTCTGTTTTCTTATAGTTGATGATTAGTCCTTTCTTTTCACTTTCCTTTACTTGGTTTTTTCCTCTTACTGACAGCCGTATATTCTGTCTTTTTACAGTTGATGATTGTTCCTTTCTTCTCGCTTTCCTTTACTTGGTTTCTTCCTCTTACTGACAATCATACATTCTGTATTTTTAGAGTTGATGATTTTTCCTTTCTTATCGGTTTCCTTTACTTGGTCTCTTCCTCTTACTGACAACCATACATTCTGTCTTCTTACAGTTGATGATTAGTCCTTTCTTCTCGCTTTCCTTTCAGTGGCCTTTTCCTCTTTCAAACTTCCATACTTTGTGTCTTCTCACAGTTTATGATTAGTCCTTTCTTCTTGCTTTCCTTTACTTGGTCTCTTTCTCTTACTGACAAACATACATTCAGTCTTTTACAGTTGATAGTTAGCCCTTTCTTCTCACTCATTATTCCACTGAAAATAAATTGCTCAAATAAATTGCGTTTCTATTCAATATGCAAAAATTACGGCCTCTACTTGGTTGATAGCTTTTGCTTTATCCAACTAATAAAGAATCCACCATTTTTTTTAACGTTAGCTGAAATGTTATGTTTATCGCTACGTCTATAACGTTGGTTTTCGTAGCGTTAATCTGAAGTGACCTTTTGCAAACTCGCTATAATATAATATTTATAATATTTCGGTATTTTTGCGTAAAGTCAACGTACTAAACGAATCCTTCGAATAATACACAATAATGCTCTCGTAATGCTGCTGAATGGAAATACTAGAACACACAGAATACTGAATACCCAGAATTCACTTAATACTCAGAATACACTGAATACCCAGAATTCATTGAATACCGTATACCGGGACACACCCAAAGTTCTGTCTGAGTTCTTTGCATATTGATATTTATGGTTACAAGATCCGAATAGCACAATGCATTCAACAGTTACGTTTGTTGCCAGGAGATCCGCGTTCGACCACACGTGTCGGCATCGGCACTTTCTTCCTACATAACAGTTCTCTAGATTTCTCTCACACTTAACCTCTGGATTTCTCTCACACTTAACCTCCTGCGCACCAGTGGCGGAACTGCCTTGCTTGAGGTGAAACGATTGTAGAAAAAATAAATAATACTGCATTCAAATTGAATAATAGTGCATTTAAATAAAAAAAAAAAAAACAAGGCATTCAATTTAAAAACTAACACATTTGCTTTAAAGAATGAATTTCCAATTCACTAATTCTAATTTAATTGTGCAATTGTTACGTTAGTATCACATAGTTTTATAGTTCATGTTTGCCTCGCTTGGTGTTCATTTGAACTCCTTGGTGTTCATTTGAACTCCTTGGTGTTCATTTGAACTCCTTGGTGTTCATTTGAACTCCTCTTTTCTTTGGCAATTGCGGATTTAATTTAGAAGATTAATTTTATCATATTATATCGATAACAAAAACTATTTGCAGTGATTAAAATCAAATGGTTTTATAATTTAATCTGAATGCAGCAAAATTGAATTTGAATTCCTTAGTTTGAATGGCAAATGGTGTAGTGTTGCAATATTTTCTTTGACGAAGATTCAACTGTCAGTCATGAACATTACCAAACCTTGCCGCCTTTTGGGTTTTAAACTCTAGGCCAGAAGCTAACGCTTCACTCCAACACAATTGAGCTTGTTGGACACTTGTTATCAAATGTTAGACGCTGCTCCAAGAACTATTAAGTTGTCAAATCTTTACTACCAGCCATCAGCATGGCTGATGCGAGTCTCGTTGAGAGCAACGCACTGAGCTTCCTTGGTGTCACTTTTTCAACCGACCTGAAGAGGAACGAATATACCGCATCTATAGCTGCATCTACTGCTAGAAAACTTTGGTCTTTGTGTCGGGCCAGAAAGTTTTTGTCTCGTCAGAATCCATTTTGCACATTTATAAATTTACCATTCGTCTGTGCATTGAATACTGTTGCCATATCTGGTCGGGTTCTTCTCCTATTCATCTCGAGGTTCTTGACAAAATCCAAAGAAGGTTCTGCAATGTAATCGTTTCTTGGCTTGGCATCGCGACTTCCGTCACTTTCTTAGAGCCGTGACATGGCTTCCCTCTGTCTTTTCTACAAATATTTCCATAGCAACTTCTCTGACGAGACTTTTTCTCTGAATTTAAGCGTGCTACTGTTGAAATAGTTAAATGCAACGTCAATTGGCATCTTTTATCTTTTTGAATCCCATTCATGTTTTATTCTTTCTTCAATAACCACTGTACCCAGTCTTTTTCTCACTGTAACCCCTGCACACTGGTGGCAGTCCCACTTTGCTTGGGGTGAAATGAGTAAAAAAAATCAGAGGCCGAAAAACAGAACGACTGAAACTGAATGAAAACAAATATTTAAAAAAAATAGCCAAATGGGTGAAAAGTATTGGAAAACATATACATTCTCTACATTGAACCATCAATAACAGTAAGAGTGAGCAAATAGGAAAATTTAACAACAATCCTATTAATAGAAGGTCTTCAGTCAAATATATACACAAACACGTATATATATATATATATATATATATATATATGAATTATGGTTAGGTTTTGAAGGCTGTCACAATGCGTTTAGTAAAATAAAGGAAGGTAAAGAAGTTGTTGGGTATTAGCTATTTATTATATATTAATATTTCGAGATTAAAATCTCATCTTCAAAATGTTAGAAGAGCTTGTGTTTGAGTCCGTGCCTTTCAACAAATGGTCATTCCTTGCTGCTGCTGCTGCTGCTGCTGCTGCTGCTGCTGCTGTCGTTAATTGTAGTGAGTGTGTGTGTGTGCGTGTGTGTGTGTGTAAGTGTGCTAGAGCATGTATGTGTGTGTGTGTTTATGATATGTATATATATATATATATATATATATAGATAGATAGATAGATATCAATAAGTATACATATAGATATACAAGCAGACACACGCACATATATTAGGTTGTTAGAAAAATAATTGCCGCTCGAAGTGTTGGATTTTGAAGAGCGATTTTAGTATAGTATTCACAGTATATATTAGGTGAATTTTGGTATACATAATAATTAATGTGCGCTTTTTAAAATTTTTAACTTATTTTCAGATAGAAATATTCTTGAAGCATGAAGGCCCTTAATTATGAACATGACGAAACATGATCTACGTTTACTTTTCTTGCATGAGTTCAAACTTGGACACAATGTCTCCGAAACTTCTTCCAGTATCAACAGAACATGGGAAGATGGGTCCACAAGTGATTGGGCAGTACGAAGGTGATACCAGAAATTCCTTACTGGGGATGAGAGGCTTTTAAGATAGAGAAGGTAGAGGAAGGTCATGCAGTCTTGACAACGAACAATTGCAAGCAGTTGTTGAGCAAAACCCACGTTAAAGTGTCAGAGAAATGTTTCAGGCGCTTGGTGTCAGCACTGTAAAGGTCTCACGCCATTTGTAGAATATTGATAAGGTGAAAGAGATCGATGAATGGGTTTCTCCTGATCTCAATGAAAATCAAAAACTTGGACGTTTTGAAGTGTGCTCGATGCTCTTTCTGCGTAACAACAATGATCTTTTTTCTTGACTAAATAGTGATGAAAAGTGGATACTTTATAATAACCGTAAACGATCAGATCAATGGCTTGATCTTAATGAGTTTCTCCAAACATTTCCCAAAGCCAAAGTTGCAAAAGATTATGGCGACTGTTTAGTGCTCTGCAGTTGGTATTATCTACTATCCACTACTGCAATTAACTTGCTGAAATGCATGCACGCCTGCAAAAATGAGTGCACTGGTGAATCGACGTAGTTCAATTCTGCTCTACGATAATGCGCGGAAACTTGTAGCAAGATTGACGTTGCAAAAATTCACAGACTTAAAATACGAGATTTTATCACATTCTCCTAATCTTTCACCCACTGATTATCATTTTTTAAAGCACTTAAGCTCATTTTTAGGCCCAAACCAGAGGTGGAATCAGCTTCCAAAGATTTTGTTACATCACAGCTAATAACTTTTATCAACGAGGAATAAATAATTTCGTCGATCGATGGAAGAGATGCTTAAATGCTCAAGGCTCTTATTTTGACTAATTTCAACATTTTTACAGTTTGTTTTTCAAGAATAGAATTGTTTCTGAAATCGGTCATTATTTTTGTAACAACCAATATTCTACCTGTGAATTTAAATTATAATTTAACTGATAACATTTTACATTCACATTTCATGTTTTAGTGCAAATCAAATTAAATTATACGATTAAAAGAATTTAAAAAAAAACGTCCAGCATTATAATCTAAACTTATTTATATATGAAACCTTGTCTCTGTGTGTGTATCCGTTACCTATAGACTCCGAAACGGCTGAACCGATTTTCTTGAAAATTTACACAGTTGTACTATAAGCGTCTGCGAGTTTTCTTAGCTAGGTTTTGTGTCGAGGTACCCCCTATAAATATCGAAAATCGATAATCGAAAAAATCGGGTTATAGAAGGAGTGGTTCGATTTTAATCAATTTGATACACTCATAGACAAAGACATAAGAAACGATATTCAGAAGTTTCAAGGTTGCAGTTCTTACAATAGTGCAGAGAATATATATATATATATATATATATATATATATATATATATATAAGGCAAGCTGTTTGTGTGTGTGTCTGTTTATCTCTTTGTATGTCCTTTATACAAATCCACAATTTTTATCCGATTCTCACCAAACTTTATACAAATCCACAATTTTTATCCGATTCTCACACAAATATTCTTTAGGCAGAGTCTGAGCTCCAAGACCATGGATTAGTTTTATAGCTTTCATTACACCCGAGCAACGCCGGGCTATACTGCTAGTATATACTATGAACAACGTGAGAACCAAAAATTCAAATCCTGGAACAATCAGTTCATAATAATTACTTGTATAAAAAGTGCATGAAACACCGAGTCGTGCTATAGACGTATATGTATATTTATTAATATACAATTTTCAAGTGGGTTTGTTTTGGAGTGTTGTTAATTTCTCTTTATGTTAAACTGTATAAGATGTGCTTTTGTGTGTTTTGAACACTACTGGATGCGACTGGAAATCACGTGGGTGATTTTCTCTTGTTTTTAAAAACTTTGAACATCCCATTACTACAGAATAAGATGAGGTTGATAATGAGAGCGAGATGTTTTATATACAGGGCTTCTTTCACAGCGAAATGATTCCGCTAATTTGATTTATATAGAATTTTTGTTTTCGACCAGAATTTTCATTAAATTATCTTGTAAATCGTGGGTGGTTAGATGGTTTTTTTTATTGTATTTTGATCTGATAAGTGACATGCGAGGCGTTTAGTCAAGGCGGTGGAAGTATGTCCGACATAGGCAATTGATTGATACTAAGAAACAGCCTTGCACTTGACAGAGAAATTGATACAATATTGGCCGGTAAGTCGTTTCCGAGCACAAACGTCTGCTAGAGGGGCTAGTCAATACATACATATATATGTTTGAAAAAAAAACGTAGTTTTAGTGTATCTTATATTTATGAGAAAGTGCTCGATATCAGGGATAGGGCGTATGTTAATATAACATTGGACACTGAGGTCAACCCGAAGCGGCGACAATATTTATAATAAAGTAATAAATAAACAAATTCACAAAGTATGAATGCATGCATAAATAAACACAAGTAAATCTAATAATAATCACGAACAAATAACAAAGCAATCGATAATAAAGTTAATAAACAACACAATAAAATGCCCACAAACCTGCATTCTAATCTACAATTATTCCTACTCAAAAAACCCTGGAATAAGTTGGAATATAATTATTAACGCCCACCCAATAACCGTTAGGATAATACAATAAAACTACCCACAATGCATCAGTGCCCAGCACACAAAAAGTGCCGAACCAAAACACAAAGTACATGGCCTGACGATAGCGTTTAAGCATGAAATAGGCTATCGTAGCTGGGTGTTGACTTTAATGTCCACTATATATATATTGTTTTATTTCTCAATTTACAAAAAAATAGATCTCTACTCGTCTTCATCTAGGGCTTAAATAATTAGGTAGGCTAGGCTTTGAATGATAGCGAGTGCAAAAGAGAAATCTGAATTAAAAAAGGACAGTTGAGTGGGGGGTGGGATAGTACACTGCACACTAGTTATCTGTCTTCATTTATTCCGAAAAGTAATGATAATTCTACAGAGGCCTTCACCACATAATCAAATAATGTTTGAGTTGTCTGGCTGTTCAGTTCTGGAGGCTGAATTGTTGAACTAACTCTCATACTTCGAAGACATCGGGAGCCTCCGTCATAAATATAAACTTTATTTTAATTAATCAGCCACACACACGCGTGCTCGTACATAAAATGTATGCAAGAGTCTTTCACTCTTTTTCTCTCTCTTTCCCTCTCTCTCCCTTCTTTCTTTATATATATATGTATATATATATATATATACATATATATATATATATATATATATATATATATATATATATATTCCATTTGTAAAGGAGTTATTACGCGACCTAGGTTTCTACCATGAGTGGTGTCTTCAGGCGATTTGCAATAAATAGTTATTGCAAATCGCCTGAAGACACCACTCATGGTAGAAACTTGGGTCGCGTAACAAAACGTTTACAAATGAAAAATATTAATATGTTCTACAATATAATTGTATTGAACACATTTTAATACAAATGTGCACTGGTCTAACCTTATTATGACCAGAAACTAAGTAATTAAACAATCAATATATATGTGTGTGTGTCTGTGTGTGTGTGTATATATCTATCTATCTATCTATCTATCTATATATATATATATATATATATATATATATATATAATTATAAATATCAATATATATATGCAATTTGTTATATATATTATATTATTTATATATTATATATGCGTGGTACTTATTTGAAAGCGCTCAATATGAGTGATAGACCTGACATATTCACACCTATCTATCTATCTATCTATCTATCTATCTATATATATATATATATATATATATATATATATATATATATTGATTGTGTATTTCTGCAGCAATATCTTTTATGCAGATTCCCTTAAAAATGACAAAGTATTATAGTTAAGATTTTTTATGTAATTTTTCATGTGATCTCAAGAATTTTTTTCTTTTCAGAACATAAATTGTATAAATATTGTTCAAATGTTTTGTTTTTCCTAGCGTTTTTGGCTATACCTTTAGCCATTATCGAGGTTGAATTATCGAAAGTTCATCCAGTGTTACTGTATCTTTGAAATTTCGATGTAAAACTGTAACGAACTAACTTGATCCTCGGAATAAAACACGTCCACACCAATTTTGTCATTCACTTACCCACTCATGTTTACCCATTTATATGCGTAAACATTATTTAATTATAGGATTTAAACGTGTGTACGATTCATGGAACATTATAATCTACAATAGACAAGTCAATGGTCAGCTGTTATCTACCCTACTTATTCTCATCGTTTTAATTTTCTAACACCTCATATTCCAATCATACCACTTACTTCATTCATCGTAACCATTTGTAGCCTTGGCCGTATCTGACTACCGGACACACCGGACACACCGGGCACACCGGACACACCGGGCACGGGTCCGGTCCGATCCGTGCAATCATAGTGAAAATCCGGGCAAGGAAAAATGTCTTCATCAGAAAACAAACTAAACAATTCACTAAGAAAGAAAGAAAGAAAGAAAGAAAGAAAGAAAGAAAGAAAACATCTGAATGAACGCAGTAAAAATCTGTTTGTTTATTTATTAATTTTTGGAGAAAAGGCTGGTTATACTCAAAAAGTCCGAATCCGATTTCCTGCTTTCGTTCACGTTCTGTGCCTAATTTCCATTGGAATAGACGAAAAAATCCGCAAAAATCATAGTTTCTGGAAACGGATGACACTGATGATGTCATCATATTGTCAACTAATAAATCCGGGCAATTTTTTCCGTGCCCGGTGTTTTTTTTTAGCATCAGCTACGGCCCTGTTTGTAGCAGTAACACCATCATGAGTGGCTCTCGAGCACTGTTTGGGATAAAATTATTTTTATAATTTTCACTTCCTTTCATTCATATCACATACTTCATTCATTGTATCCGTTTTATTAGTAACCCTCTACCTTGAGTGACTCTCGAGTACTATATTGGATAAGCTTATCCTAGTAACCTTCACATCCTACCACCTTCTTTTTCATTCACATCACTTACTTCATTTATCGTATTTATTTAAATAGTTATCTTCTACTATGAGTGACTCTTGAGCACTGTATTGGATGAATTTATCTTTGTATTCTTAATTTCAAACAAACTTCTTTTCAATTTAACTCTCTACCTTGAGTGGCGGTCGAGGAATATATTGATTGAAAGTTTGCATATATATGTTTTGAAATTGACTGTATATGCAATATTTTTATTATACTCATGTGAAAGGTAGATGTGCATGCATATATATATATATATATATATATATATACTTCGAAATTGAGTTTTATATGCACTTCCATTTTATGTGAATCTTCATCACTAGCTCCAGAGAAAATAAAGAAGCAGTGAGATGAAAAACGAATATTACGAGAATCAAGACGAAAAAATCGCCGAAGAGTATATATATATATATATATATATATTGAAACAAAAGGAAATGACAATATGGAAATAGTGGAAAGAAAACAGGAGGAAAAAATAGATATGGGAGGTGTGAAGTTGAAGGCAAAGAAGCCAAAATGAAAGAAATATAACATAGACGAGTCATTTGGACAGGTGGGATCAAATAAAAAAAAACGTCATCTTTACGTTCATCTTCTTCATTGGCGTTCGATTGCCATCTTTTGATTGAACTCCTTCACCGTTGGACACAAGTGCCATTGCAATGATCACACTGATCTGTCGAAGTCTATGCTGTCTAACATCAAAAATATTCATGCAAATAGATTGGCTGATGCCGAATAAACACCCGACGTTTTTCATACAGACTTGGGAATTGGCTGTGGCATTAATTCCAACAATAGAACAAAAAAAAAAAGGAAAAGAAAAAAGAGAGATAAAAATAAAGATTGATTCAATGTGTTAGCGAGTAAATGAGACAGAAGGAAAGAGAGAGAGAGAGAGAGAGAAAGAGAAAGAGAGAGAGAGAGAAAGAGAAAGAGAAAGAGATAGATAGATAGATAGATAGATAGATAGAGAGAGAGAGAGAGAGAGAGAGAGATTTAGAGAGGAAAAAAGCTATAATAAAATTGCATGGAGTTTTCTAAATAGAGATCAGAATGAAAGACAGGAATAGAAGGAAAGTAGAAAAAAAATGAAAGACAGGAAATATAAAATACATAAAAAGCAAAGATTTTTTAAAAATAGTGACGGGAGAAGAGCAAAGAAATAGAGAGAGAGAGAGAGAGAGAGGAAGGGAAGACAGAATAAAGAGAGGACGCAAGTAAAAAAAAAAGAAGAAATTGATAGAAAGAGAAGTTGGAAAGATAGACACAATAAAAGTGCGACATTTTCTATGTCGCACTTTTATTGTGTCTATCTTTCCAACTTCTCTGAAGATGAAAAAGGTCGAGAGTATAATCTCTAGAGAAAGAGAGAAGAAAAGAAATAAGAATAGGGGAAGATAGAGGCTAAATCATTAGTGAGATAAAAAAAAAGACGCGTGAGAAAGAAAAAACATTAATCCAGTGACATCGAAAAATTTGGGAAAAGAAAGAAAAAGAAAGACTAGATAAGGGAAAAAGAAAGCGTGGAAAGACGAGAGAGAAATAAAGAGTGAGAGAGAAAGAGAGAGGATGGAAGATAACGTAAAAGAAATAAAGAGTGGAAGAATCAAATCAAGTGAAAACAAATAAACAAAACCTAAATTTTTTTTTTTAGAAGCGGTCATTGGGTGCATCTTCAAAACAACAGACTCGCACTGAATCACCCCGGCCATTTTGTTAGTTACGCTTATAAGGGCTTCATGGAGCACTGGCTACGATTCAAGCCAGCCTTTTGAATTAGTATTGTATCAGTAAAGACGAGCTTAAACACACACACACACACACACACACACACACACACACACACACACACACACACACACACACACATACACACAAACGCTCTTGCGGGAGAGCGCTTATATACTTACAGTATGTACGAAAGAAAACTAATGAAAAATATATGATAAACAAATATTGGTTGTAAAAGTGAATAAATATGCAAAATACATACATTCGGGTAAACATACATTCTCACTCTTTACATACACATATACACGCACATATACAGACACACACAAACACACACACACACACATACAAACACACACATACACACACACATATATATATATAAATATGGAACATACATAGACGTACAAGTATGTATTGCATGTCAGGTTCTACACAACATAGTGATAAATTTGGCGTTAATAATTTTTGTTTCATTTTAATGCACACGCACACACACACATACACACGCACACACACATATATATATTAAACGCATGCAAATGTTGCCATTTACTTTATATGAGGGAACACTGGATAATAGCTTTATGTATATCTGAAAAACTACAATAGATGCTGGGGTCACATTAAAATTCTTCGGAAGAGTAAGTTTTCTGCCACAAAACCCATATTATTTCCTATAGTCCCAATTTTCACCAGCGATGAACAAGTATTCCGTGCTCGTAAACATCAACACCACCGAAAGCGGTTCACTTTTTTACATCACATCGCTGTCGCCTTCTAGAACGTGCAATCCATTGCCCAACAGTGCTCGTATCCACTGTTTGGTCCCTGTAAAAGTTGATCTCGTGTCGATGAATATTAATAGGCGCACTTTTTTCCATATGAAGGACTTTAGTGATAAACCTCAACTTCGTACGCACTTTCATGACAGACGCCATTTTGTCAGCTGCTATTTGCAAGAAAACTATGAAATTACGTGTCATTAGTGGGACCGTTCAACCTCTACTCTCCTACCACGACACCCACCTTTGGTATCGGGAGCTAACATAATAGAATAAGATGCATTATTCTCGGCGGTGTTCTTACATGAATTAATACAATAAACATGGACCAACACATATATTGATTTCTATATCTCACCGAACACTTGCGCAATATTGTAATGCCGGGTTGGACACTATTTTGCCTTTCGAACAGCTTCAAATTTACTTCAGCAATGTTCTGGAAGAAATCTTTAAAAGTTTGGATTCTTGCTGTTATTATGACTCTCTTCAATTCATCTAGATTTGTTGGATGCGCCTTCAATATGGGAATGTCCCTTTCCACCATATACCAAATGTGCTCAATGGGTTTTGAGATCCAGTGTTGGTATCAATTTAACGCAAAAAGCGCATTATTGTGTTCAATGAACCAATCTTCCATTATTAATATATACTAGCAGTATAGCCCGGCGTTGATCGGGTGTAATGAAAGATTTAAAACTAATCCATGGTCCTGGAGCTCAGACTCTTTGGACGTTGGCACGAAAGACTAAAAAGCAATAGTTGTTTCCAGTTAAAGCGAAACCGTAGAATGAAAGAAAAATGAATGGATGTAAGTCAAATTTTGATTTCCTGGTATCGATATCAAATGAGTTTTTTCGTCGTAAACCGAATTTTGAAGGCTAAATAAGTTCTCTGAGTAAATGGTATCATGGCTGAGACTAAGAACTACAATTATACCTACTTAGAGCCAAACCCAAAGCAAAAACTAAAATAAAACGACTGAAAAAAATACAGACATACAGACACACACACACAAACACCTTGCCTTATATATATATATCTTTGTCTATGAGTGTATCGAATTTGATTCAAATCGGACCACTCCTTCTATAACCCGATTTTTTCGATTATCGATTTTCGATATTTATCGGGGGTACCTCGACACAAAACCTAGCTAAGAACACCCGCAGGTGCTTATAGTACAATTGTGTAAATTTTCAAGAAAATCGGTTCAGCCGTTTCGGAGTCTATAGGTAACGGGGACACACACACACACACATATACATACATACACAGACAAAGTTCCATTTATAAATAAGTTTAGATTTAATTTGTGACACAATGCATTGTCCCACTGGAAATGGCCACCAAAAATGGCTGCATCGTAGCCATAAACTGAGGCATGTCGTCAGTCACAGTACATGGTTAAGCTGTTGCATTTAAACAATCTTTTATGAGTGCCAGTTTTTGCTAAGAAAATATTTCGTATGTCATTACACCACCAGTAACAGTTTCTGCTGATGGCTCTTCCATCCGAATAAAAACAGCAGAAATTAACAATCCATTATACCAGGGAATGTTTTTACCAATCTTGTCCAGTTTTTGTGATTCACAAAAATTCTGATTTGGTTTCTTGTTCTTATCTGACATAAGTAGTACTCAGCGTGGCCTTCTCCTGCTGCTGTAGCTCATCTGTTTCAAGGTTGGATGTGTTGGCCATTCAAAGATACTATCCTGTATCCTGGCAATATAATGAGTGTTTATTTGAGTTAGAGTTGCCTTTTTATCTGCTTGAATTATTCTAGCGATTTTATTTCATTAACAAGGGCTTTTCGCACACCGAATTTCCGCGTTGAAAATACACACAAACACACATACACATACACTCACATACTCACAGTATACTCATGCACATTCTCATACATAAATAAAAAAAGCTATGGTCACACCGGATTTTATTTTATGTAAGATCCCTTGGAATCTGTAGTTCCTCATCGAAAATATCTTCAGCCTCCTCCAATAACACAATTATATCCTGCACAACGTCAAACGCAAAGCCTACAAAATCTACAGAAGAAAAACACAAAAGCCCAATAATAATAATAATAATAATAATAATGAGGCATATCTTATGTGGATATGTAAGAAAGATGACCAGGCTAATATAGTAATTGTCGGGGAAGCGTCCTCTTTGGAGTCGGTTGGTTTTTATTAGAGAAAGTTATTTTTCTATCAAAATTACCTTACGCTGAAGCGTAATTTTGTTCTTTACTATGAATACCTTATTCGGTTGAGCTATAAATTATTTTCCTTTTTGTTTATCAACTTTATTCTTTAAGAAAAGAAAGTGCAATTACATATTATTCAATTATATATTCGCCATCATTTACAACTGTCACTTTGATGCCGCTTCAGCATAAATCTAGCAGTTTCCGATGTGTAAAACCTTTCGATCAGCTCTTGAAACTGGTTTTCATTAGAGAAGTTTTTTTTTCTTTTCATAAAAGCGTTTTGCCGTGATCGAAAAAGGTAATAATCGTTTAGTATAAAGATGGCGGATGAATTAGAACAGAACAAATGAACTACAAACTTATTTCTGCGTTATTCTTGCCATATGCAGCCTTGCTTTTTCAGGGAAAGGAACATTAAAAAAAACAGAGTTACTACTCGAATAAACTTTTATAAGTATGTTGTTTCTGTTGAAAGAATTAATGTACATTTTAGTGTTTCACTACGCTTTAGGAATTCTGAACTCTGATGATCCCACCATACGCACAACATTATTTTCCATCCATGGAAATTAATTTCCGGGATCGTTTGTGCCGATTTATCCCTGCCAATCCACAGTCTTTGAACATTCTTATGCGTAACCTATTTTTCATGAAATGTTATATTTTAGAATCAGTTATTTCGGATGTAGGATGGGCGTTGTGGTGCATTGGATAACGACTCGAAAGGACAAATCGTGAAGCCGAGTTCAAATTCCAGTTGAATTCGCTGCATTCACTTACGCACAAATGCCCTTGGGAAAGATGGGGTTTCTGTAGTCTTGGCTGGCAACCAGTCTACCGCAGAAATCAATGGCAACCTACTGCGGGATAATCTTCTGCCCAGTCAGCCATGTCTCCTTCGAGACATGATCGCCCAAAGCTTGTATCACGTATGGCACTTAACTGACTGACTATTTCGAATGTGCGCTGTGATATCAACGGATATCAACTTAGAATGAGAAATCAGAGAGCCGAGTTCGAATATCAGTTAAATTCATTGCATTCAATTACGCGCAAATACCATTGGGAAAAGTATGAATCCATCTCTTCTTCCTCCAGCTATATGTTAAATAACAGGACAGATTGGGTTCTATATCCTTGGCTGGTATCCAGTCCACCGCAGAAAGTAATGGCAACCTACTGCAGGAAAATCTTCTGCCCAGTCATTATCATGTCTCTTTCGAGACATGATCGCCCAAGCGTGTATCACGTATGGCACTTAACTGACTGACTGACAAGGATCACTATTATGGGCGAGACAGTGAAGCTCGAACTCAAGTCTAATGATGTAGAAGTCAAGTTTGTTGACCTTTGCACTATGGTGAGACGCAAAAATTATTTACTAAGCAAAGCTTAGTTTGGGTAGAAAGCCGGAAGTACAGAGCACCCAGTTAGAGTCAAATTCATTATTAATGGCCTGAAAATTACGGCATGGAGGCTGCTCGTCGAGAAGCCAGACTTGTAAGCCAACTATCACCTATTCGTTCACTACTGGACGATCGATCAATCTTGGCTAATATCAACAAATATCGAACTCCCGCACCTATGTTCTTCAAATAAACGCCAGTTGTTTTGTATTTTTAACCATGCTTGTAATGGGTAATTTCACTATGATTTTGTCAATAAAATATAATACTATCCAAGTATAAACAAGAAGGACGCGATTTAAAGGTCTTATGTCTTTATTCTGAGACATCTGAAAACAAAACAAAAAAGTTGATCAAATCGAATTCCATAAATTACAAGATTTTTTTCCTAAAACTATCAAAGAGTTCAATATATAGATATATATCATAAAATATTTTCAGAAAGATCTTTAAAAAATACGTGGGCTTCATGGATAATTTTAGTTCGAGTTTTCTTCAAAATAACGTTTGATGTGGATTCTTTTTATCGTTCCCTATTTGAGTATTCACATCATTAGTAATTTATTACTTACACTAAGGATAAAGTGGCAGCAAGTATCCCCCCAAACCGCACTCTTCTCAGTATTCAAGTTGCTTTCATTAAAGCTGTTGTCTGTATAGTTCCGGCTCTTCACCTGATTCCTCCTTCCTAGGCTCTTCCCAACGGCAGTGGTTATCCGGCAGCAAGGTTTCTGACTGGGAGGTTTTAAGGAGAATGGAACCCCCTCTTAATTACTGTTGTTTCCGGAAATAAATATTAACAATAAAAAATAAGATTACCAAAGTTTTGAAGAAAATTAAGTTTCAGCATTAAATGAACCATAAGGAGTTGATATACCGTTAAACAAAGCAAAACAGTGTCAAGTTTTCCTAAATGCTCAATTCTTTAGCATAGTAAGAAATCTTGTTAGTTTATTTTTTGTTTTTTTCTTTTCTGATTTAATTTATGGTTTGTCGGAATATTGGGTGTAGTATATTATTCAAGCCAGGAAACGTCAGAGGTTTAAATCGAATCATTTAATGTCAATTAGGAAACTTTGATTTAAAAGAGTTGATCTGTCGGGATCCCAGTATGTACTGACCCCAACCTACGAGATACCAACACTCAGCTTTTTATTCGGTGTCGTATAAGATCATTCAAAAAATTAGGTCTCTCAGGAATTCGGCCTAAAATGTAACTTCATAGGCACCAAGAGCAAAACTGAGCTTCAAAAGATTTTAGTGGCTGCGTCAGTATAAAACTGGAAACCAACCCAGCTGAGCTCAGGATATACGCTCACAAGACAATCGGGAAATCATATAGAGACTCAATCCGGGCAAGAAAAGTAGAAACTCTAGCATCCTTGCGAGAAGATCGATCTTTGATGTTTCCCAAAACCACACGGCCGACGTTAATATGACGAAGGCTTTTTAAAAATATTTTCCCCCAAACAAGGCAGGATCGTCACTTATACGCAGAAGGTTACAGTGAGAGAAAAATACAGGGTGTATTGAAGAATTTATAAGAGATGAACGGGATTCAAGAAGATAGAAGATGGCAGTTGACGTTGAATTTAAACTTTTGGCGATTGTAGCTATCAGGCAAACAAGTAAACGGAAACTTGGAAACTCTGACCACACTGTAGTGTCCGTCAATATTTCACTCCACTCCCGCCCGACCCATGAAACACAGATAAGTAGAATATCATACTGCTATCAAAGAGCAGACTGGGATTCGTTCCGAGACTTCCTCTGTGACATCCCTTGGAACAACGTCTTTAGTCATCCCATCGAAGAATGTGCATCCGAGGTCTCCTCCTGGGTTAAGGCTGGCATTGATGCCTTCATCCCTGCTAGGAAATTCCAGCTTAAATCTCATTCGTCTCCATGGTTCTCACCCGCTTGTTCGGCTGCCATTGCCCACCGGAATCATTTCTTCCGACTTTATCGTAACTATGCGTCGGAACAAAACAGGCGCCTTTTCACTTCAGCTCGTAATAAGTGTAAAAGGGTACTTAACGAAGCTAAGATGTTGTTTGCTGCCAGAATGAAGCAACGCATAGCATGTTCTAAATTCGGCTCTAAAGACTACTGGCGATTCTGTAAAAGAGTACTTAACAAGAGCAAGTCCACAATACCCCCGCTAATCAACAAATTTGAGGTCCTCACCTCCCCAGCAGATAAGGCTGAATGTTTTGCCCGCAGATTCTCGAACAATTCGAGTCTGGACTCGTCTGGAATTTTTACACCCGACTTCTCACCTAGAACCGAGGCACAACTGAATGATGTCTACATTACACCTTCGCTTGTCTCTAAGATTATCTTAAAACTTGACCCTCACAAAGCGAGCGGTGGTGACGGAATCCCAACCATAGTCTTAAAGAAATGTGCCCCTGAACTCTCCTCTATCCTTTCTAAGCTCTACAACCTCTGCCTATCTGCTTCCTGCTTTCCTGCCTGTTGGAAATCTTCCTCTATAGTTCCTATATTTAAAAACACTGGAGAACCCTCTGACCCTGCAAATTACCGCCCTATCAGCCTTCTTCCGATCTTTGGCAAAGTGTTCGAAGCCATTATCAACGCCGAGGTGGTTCAGCATCTCACAGCACACAGGCTCCTCTCGGACAAGCAATATGGTTTCCGCTTCACCAGGTCTACTGCTGATATGCTAACGACCATCACCGAGTACATATACCAGGCACTCGACAGGAATGGCGAAGCTCGAACCGTTGCATTGGATATATCTAAGGCGTTCGACAGAGTTTGGCATGCTGGCCTTCTATGTAAACTGCGGAGCTATGGTATAACTGGACATTTGTTTGAACTAATCCAGTCATTCCTCTCTAACCGCACAATGAAAGTGGTATTAAACGGACATGCCTCTCAGAACTACCATACAAACGCAGGTGTCCCCCAAGGCTCCATCTTAGGTCCTACACTCTTCCTGATATATATTAATGATCTCCCTGATTCCATAAGAACCCAAATAGGTTTGTACGCCGATGACACCACAGTTTACTCTCGCCTCCAACAAAAATCTGGTGTAGGCGTCAAAGCTAAACTTGCAGCCGAGATTGAAAAAGACCTCCAATCCATATTGGACTGGGGTAAGAAATGGCTAGTAAATTTTAATGCTTCTAAAACGAAGCTACTGTCAATTAACCATCATCGACAATCTCACCTACCTCCCATTAGCATGGACCAGGCTTGCCTCCCAGAGAGTAAAACACTACGCCTCCTTGGTCTCACACTTTCAGCGGACCTCAAATGGAATGACTATATCGAATCCATTGCTAAATCCGCTGCTATGAAAGTCGGTTCTCTGTGTAGGGCCCGGAAGTTTTTTCCGTCTAAATCTATCCTGCACATTTACAAATCTACCATCCGCCCGTGCATTGAATACTGCTGCCATATCTGGTCGGGTGCCCCTGCTGTTCTCCTCGGGCTTCTCGATAAGGTTCAGAGGAGGGTCTGTAATGTGATAGATACCGACTTGGCAGACCGCCTGCAGTCTCTCTCCCACCGGCGAGACGTGGCTTCGCTGTGTCTCTTCTATAAATACTTTCACGGCTTCTGCTCCGATGAACTTAGATCACTGGTGCCCCCTAAATACGAATTTGCACGAGATACTAGATTAGCAACTAGATCCCACTCTTTTACAGTGAAATCGATAAAATGCAGCCGTAACTTCTACTCCAACAGTTTCTTTCCTCGCACTTCCCGACTGTGGAATTCTCTTCCAAACGATTGCTTCCCCGACGGCTACAATCTCCAGGAGTTTAAATGTAAGGTCAATAGACACCTCCTAACACACTAACCTGCTCCCATTCTATCAAACACTCTTCCCATCTCCCCGACACTCATCCTCGCTATCCTTACTCATCTATCACCTTTCTCCTGACATTCCCTATGTCTATCCACTCCTTCTCTTTACCTTCCCCTATGTAGCCCCATGCGCAATAGTGGCAGTGGAATGCCTTGCTTGGGGTGAGATGATTAAAAAAAAAAAAAAAAAAAGAAAGTTCCACAGGCGGAAAGTGCGAAAAAACAAACAAAAAAAAAAAACAAAAAAACAAAAAACAAAAAAAAAACATTAGAATAGAAGAGGCGATTACATTTAAATATTTAAACGGTAAAAGGGTGGGACCGTGATATCAATCTAGTAGCGCGGTTAAATTCATGTGGTCGAAGCATCAGGGAAGGCAGCTCGTCAGAGCAGTTGCCATGAAAATATTTGTAGAAAAGACAGAGGGAAGCCACATCACGTTAGTGAGAATGTGAATCCAGAAGTAAGTACCAGTTATTTTAGACGTTAAAAATTTAGCCTCGTATAGTTATGTGCGTTGTGGTGCATTGGATATCGGCTCGGAACGAGAAATCGGGGAGCCGAGTTCGAATTCCAGCCGAATTCATTGCATTCACTTACGCGCAAATACCCTTGGGAAAGGTATTAATCCGTCTATTCCTTCCAGTTATGGGTTAAATAACAGGACAGATTGGGTTCTATAGCTTTGGTCGGCAACCAGTCTACCGCAGAAAGAAATGGCAACCTACTGCGGGATAATCTTCTGCCCAGTCAGTCATGTCTCTTTCGAGACATGATCGCCCAAGCGTGTATCACGTATGGCACTTAACTGATTGTTATTATACGTTACGTAACAAAATCGAAATCCACTATCTGGAACACTTACTGTTTTCTTTCTGTTTCTTAAAACTACCACATTCAGTCTTCTGGCCTAGATCGGCTGATCGATTTAAATCTCTAAATCCCAGAGGATTTGTGTGCTTAATTCTTTATTAGAAATCCTACTCTCTGTATCACTGCGCTGTATGATCAAAATAGAAACGCTTGCACGTCTCTCATTGGATCACCTCTCCAACCCAGTCAAGCCTACTCTTGTATTCTTTCTGGGTAAATTTGCTATATTCATTGATTAGTTGTTTATTTCAGCTTCATTTACACACAATCGGCATTTGCTGTTTCCCAGTGTTTTATTGATCTTGTGTTTTTTTTTAGCTTTTTTATAATGTGCGATGTGTAAATTGTCGCCAACTTCGCGCATTTTTTGTTTTTCATTTTGTCGACTGCACAGTATAGTAGGGTCAGTTGGGCACTGTCTGTAAGAAAAAGAGCAACATGACGCAATTCACTCCAACAGAAATTTGGAAACGACATACTGTACTGCTTGGCATTCCCGCCAGAACCTCCAATTTCGAACATTTCAGAGTGTACGTGTGTCAATTTGAGGATAGCAGAAAATGCTGAAAGAGTTGTATGAGTCTAATGGTAATGCCGAAGGTTTTTGGAGTGATCACTCGCGATGGCGACGTTATGCCTCCATTCCTCTTTCCACAGGGACTCAGGCTCAACACTGAGGCTTACATTCAGTGACTTGAGGAGGTAGTGCTGTCATGAGTGAAGATGGTGACTGCTAAAAGACCCTATGTCTGAGAACAGGACTCTGCGCCATACCACACTAGCAGGAGAACCAAGCCATAACTGTCAGACAATTTCTTTGATCACATCCGGTCATCTATTTCCCCAGACTACAATCCCTTTGATTATTATGTTTGTGGCGCAGTTGAGCAAGAGACCAACAAAAAACTCTTTGTCATACCAAAGATAAACTGAAGGCAACGATTACGGCAGCATTCACAGCATAAACGAGGTGACCGCCTAAAAGAGATGCAATCGTCTGAAGGCCGTGATTGAAGCCAATGACGATTTTATTGAATAAATTTGCTCTTTAATATTTTAAGATATTTTTCTGTAATTTTGGTAAATATATCTGTTAAAATGTTATTTTCATTTTTGCGTAATTAATACGACAATTTATCTATCTCGTCCTGTACTTGTTACTCACAGCCTTGTTTTGAATGACTATAAAAAATCTTAGTATACGAGATAAGGCAAGTGAACATAGAATAGGCTGCGCCAGGAGTAGTTTCACCCAAGAATGCAAGTTGCTGCATAAACAAAACATTAGCCTGAAAACTCGCATCATGTTCTTAAATAGCCTCGTTAAATTGAAACTTTTATAAGAATGTAATGTATGGCGACAAACTTGTTTAAAAATATCTAAACTGATTTCCAAGACCAATGTTTAAACTGACTTTGAGTGAGTGAAGCAGGTGGGTCTTGGAAAAGACAATCCTTCTTCGAACCTTGTAAACTGGTGCTACAGAATCACAAATGATATCGATTTTCGATATTTATCGGGGGTACCTCGACACAAAACCTAGCTAAGAACACCCGAAGACGCTTATAGTACAATTGTGTAAATTTTCAAGAAAATCGGTTCAGCCGTTTCGGAGTCTATAGGTAACGGAAACACGCACACACAGACACACATACACAGACAAAGTTCCATTTATAAATAAGTTTAGATTACGACTTCAGTATTTGTGGCGGACAGACGTAAAATCGGATAAAATGACTTAAACTTGATTTTTATTTTCCATATATATTTTTGACAAACGATGTATAATCAAGAACGACTTAACTCGAAACCATGTAATCCGAGGTATACATGAACTACATTTGCCGATCCATTTGACGCAGCCGCGTATTGAACACACATCCAGATTTTAGCATGGAATATTTATGAAAAAAAAATGCACTCGTCACAACTTCCCCCATAAAAATCAAACATACAACCATACCTTTATATGATATTCTCACTAACCATGGAGAAAAAGTATTAACACAAATTATATTACTGGTACTTTTTTAATGGTAGTGAGGAAAGTTTTAATTACCAGGATATTTTTTGGAAAGGAAAAATTTTAGTATATTTCATCATACATTTATTGAAAATTGTTTTCATTTTTTTTTTCAGGGAGCAACATCTGCACACGCAGTAAATTCGTAATAGCTACTGTAGTGCTCTTTAATATCAGTAGCAGTCCTTGATCATATTAGTAGCAGTAGCAGCTCTTAAACATAATATCAGCAGCAGATCTCCAATATAAAAACGCTTGAACCCTAAGGTAACTCTCTCTCCTCCGGGTTTTCCACATCCGAGCGGGTGACATGAACTTTGCACGCTGAAGCTAAAAGAGCTATAAACGCTTCGCACTAAAATTATACTAACACAGAAAGTCCCACTCAAACAAATTTATGAACATTTCGTTTTTTGTGCAATTTACTTCTAACAATAAAAATTCTTGTTTTAAATTTTCCTTTTGTTAATTTTGTTTTAATAATTGTTATCTTACATTGCAAATAAATTGGTCTCTTATTTTATACATGCATTCTTTCTTGTCGCTATTATTTCATGTACAATAAAATGTTGCTGTAAAAAACTTACATATTTAGTTATTGAAAGCAGTTAATCACTAAACTAGAAAGAAATCTTCTGGTATCAGCGAACACTGATAATATAGTAAAACGCAAAAAATGCATATATATGGCACTTGTTGGTAAATGAATTCTCATACATTACATGCAGAAAAGCAAATTCCAATATGTGTAGATAATGAAATCACACAAAGCAAACATTTAGTCAAAGCAAATATTTCTGTAAAATCTGCTAAAAAGCAAATTGCAAAATATTGTGCAATTCAATAAATTTTATAATTATCTTTTCCTATGTGAATTCTTCAGGGAAAATTTTTATTGATATCTTGTCTATTCACTTCCACGAATCACAGTTTCAGAGCTAAGCTCTCTGCGTGCACTGATTTCTGGTGAATCCCACTTTGTTTTGTGGTCTTCATGTCCCGCTCCGTCATAATACTGGAGTATTAGACCCAGGGGAATTTTTTGGTGCATTTTTAAAAGTCCGCCTTCAATAGGCCGGAAAATAAGGTAATTGTTTTTCTTCACATTTGTATTTTTTATACAAATGTGAAGAAAAACAATTACCGTATTTGCCGGCTTTGTTTTAACTTTTTCTTTTCGGTTTCTGTCCAGCAATTTTTATTTTTTTAAATTTTTTTTTTAGTGTTGATTTTGGTTGCCGTGAGTTATCTTTCCTTGTTCTATCAGATAAAAAATATTGTTAGGGAAGTGGTGGTTGCATTTAACTATTTCAACGGTAAAAAAAGGTGTGACATGGATGCTAATCGAATAGCACGCTAAAAATCAAGTGGTCGGAGCACCAAGAGAAAAAGCCTGTCAGAGGAGTTGCCATGAACATATTTGTAGACTAGACAGGGGAAATCAAAGCCCCATCACATCGGTGAGAAAGTAAGTGAAGTCGAGATGTTAAGTTAGGACCGATTACATTGCAGATCCTTCTTTGATTTTCGAGTTATGATTGATATTTAATATTATAGATTTTGTACATGAACATATAATTCTATAATACGTTACAGAAAATTATCCTATTTTTTTCTTGTTAATTGTATATGTCAGACACTTTTTAATTCGTAATCAGAACTGACATTTGGCACTATAAATGATTACGATGTCTGCGTACACCGCGCATATATAAAGTCAAATATCATTTGACTTGTACAATTAGACAGACCTGCTACACACACACACACACACACACACACACACACACACACACACAAACACATATATATATATATATCGGAAATTAACGAAGATTAACGAAACTGGTTATAAACAACCGACAATTTGAAATGATTTGTTTGAACATTATACCTCTTATACCTTATCGTTTATCTGGCGCGTCTTAGACCACTCGTGGTCGAGAGGTGTAAGACGCGCCAGATCACATGGTGGCTTCCCCTATGTGGATAGGGGTCGCAGGTTCGAATCCTGCCGAATGACACACATTTCCGTAACAAAAATTTATCGTAAATAATCAGGCCGGTAGAAATAAATATATAAGACTGTTTGGTTATAAAAAGAACATCTACTTAAATACGAGTATCGATCAAAAATAATGTTCAAACAAATAATTTCAAATTTATATATATATATATATATGTGTGTGTGTGTGTGTGTGTGTGTGTGTGTGTGTGTGTGTGTGTGTGTACCATGCTACACAACTAGGAGGACCCATTCAGAGAATTTCTGCGATCACATCACCTGGAATGCAGTTGGGCAAGGGACTAACAAAATTTCTTGTAACATCGAAGATAAACTGAAGGCAAAAATTATGGCAACATTCAACAACTTAAACAAAGAGACCCCCCCAGGAGAGTTGCAGAAGATTCCAAAATTGTCTGACTGCCCTAGTCGAAGACAATGGCGATTTGATTAAATAAATTTACTCTTTAGTATTTCAAGATACGTTTTTGTAATTTCAGTAAATATATCTGATAAAATGAGATGTCAATACTATTTTTATTTTTGCGTAATTTAGACAACAAATAATCCAACGTACCCAGTATATATATATATATATATATATATATATATATATATATATATATATATAATTTAACCCAAAGGAAGGAAATAAATACACTAAAACACTAGAAGGCTAGAAGGTTACTGATAGATAAGAGAGTATCAGAAAAATACTATTTAGGAGTGAGTATAATAAAAGATGTGCGTTGTGGTGCAGTAAATATCGACTCGGAACGACAAATCGGGGAGCCGAGTTCGAATTCCAGTTGAACTCCTTGCATTCACTTACGCACAAATGCCCTTGGGCAAGGTATTAATCCGTCTCATGGGTTATGGGTTAAATAATAAGACATACGGGGTTCTATAGCTTAGGCTGGCAACCAGTCTACCACAGAAATTAATGACAATTTACTGCGGGATAATTTTCTGCCCAGTCAGTCATGTCTCGAAAGAGACTTGATCGCCTTATGTGTGTATCAGGTATGGCACTTAACTGACTGATAATAAAAGAACAAGCATTAAGAAGATTGAGAGTGCATTTAAATTTTTGAAGATCCTAGCTGGTACACGAAAAATAAGACAGATTTTCGCAAGCGATAAGTGTGATAGAAAACACTGTTAGCATATAACTTACTGTTACATTTAGCCATTTAAACTGTAAAATGATGAGACATGACGGCCAATCCAGTCTTCTTCTATGTGCCATGTTTGTTCAGGATGTAGACGATCATGGCCTGCCTTGTCTCCTTATCCTTCGTCTCTTTATGATGTTCCTCTACTCAAACCCCGTTCTACCATCCACCTGCTCAGGCCCTTCAGATATGTTATCCGCTGCTTTCCTTGGAAAGCAAGAAGTCGGAAGTGAGTTCCACAAGCGATAAGTGCGATAGAAAAAACTGTTAGCATACTATTACATCTAGCCATTTGAACTATAAAATTCCGAGACCTTTACGCAAATCTAATCGGTGAGTTAAGTACCATACGTTATACACGCTTTGGCGATCATGTATCGAAAGAGACATGACTGACTGGACAGAAGATTATCCCGTAACAGGTTGTCATTGCTTTCTGCGGTAGACTGGTTGCCAACCAAGGCTATAGAACCCAATCTGTCCTGCTATTCAACCCATAATCCATAGCACACACACACACAGAAACACACACACACACACACACACACACACACACACACACACACACACACACACATATATATATATATAAATATACATATATATTTATATTTATATATATATATTTATATATATAAATATATATAAATATATATATATATATATGTGTGTGTGTGTGTGTGTGTGTGTGTGTGTGTGTATTTTGAGTGTGTGCAAAGACCCCAAAGCTTTTTTTCTGAACCGATTCACATTAAAAACTATTGCATGCACCTTATGTATAAAAGCACTATATTAAAAAATGGATTTAACCAAAATATATCATTCAGATTAATTATCCGTTTTTCACCACAAATAATGACACTTGATCGAAACGAATACCGATTGCAACAAGCTAGGTGTAATGAGCGAATCACAGTTTAAAATAAGTATTAATTCTGGCGGCAATTTATTTTAAAACTATTTCTTAACAGATGCAAAAATCAAATAAAAAAACAAAAGAAAACATAATTTTGATTATTTTAATCGCTCTTTAGTTAATATATATATATATCTCTTTAGTTAATATAATATATATTATCGCTCTTTAGTTAATATATATATATTATTATAATTACATCTACTGCACTGGATAATCGAGAAATCTTGTTAGGAAAATATGCGTCTTCCAGGAGAATTCGAACCTGCGTCGTTTCTCCAGGATTAATTTATATATATATTTGGCAAAAAAATTTAATAATTACAGGCATTTTGTAAAGATAGAAAAATAAAAAATAAAAAAACACAAGGAAAACGACTGACCGGTTTCTATCCTAAGCTTCATCAGGGCCATCTGTGAAATTTATTTAATCCTTTATATATATATATATATATATATATATATATATATATATATATACACCCCACACACACATATATATATACACCCCATATATATATATATATATATATATATATACCCCTCCACACACACACACACACACACACATATATATATATACCCCCCCCCCACCCCCCCCCCACATATATATATATATTTATATATAATTAAGACAAAAAAAATGAAATAAATCTACAGTTCGTAACATTTACTTTTTAAAAATGGTCAACACAAAGTAGAGCAATATATTATTTTAATATTTTTATTATAAGTGAGTTTTTAATTATAACCACTTTCAAAAAATATTACATTAATATATATATATATATATATATATATATATATATATATACGTTCCTTCTAGGTAAGCAAGGTAGGCAGTGCCTACCCCGAATAAAATAGATCAGCAAGTATTTTTCTACCAGGCTATCGGCACACGATAGATAAAGGTATATATATATATATATATATATATATATATATATATATATAATTGTTTAATTACTCAGTTTTTGGTTATAATAAAATTAGACCAGTACACATTGTATTAAAAAGTGTTCAATACAATTACATAGAAACAATCCTTTTTCTCTCTATCATTACCAGAAAGTACTGTACAAAGGAAGGACAATGGAAAATCCACCGACTCAAACAACAAAAACTTGTTTTTATTTGTCTTACATTCAACTACCTCAGTTTTATTTATTTTTTATCTTCTGGTAGATCATTATTTATTATTTGCATAGGCACCATGGCATTTAAAATATAAACATAACGTCTATTAAAGTACGTCATGCATTGACCAGTTTTTATGGCTTAGAAGGAGTAAAAATAAATACAAGATGGAAAACAGAGAGTTGGGTGGAGTGAGAGAGAAAGAGAGGGAGGATGGGGAGGAGTGCGAAGACGACGCATTAAACGTTATCGCAGCTAAGTAAACACGGAGAAGCAAAAGTAAATTCAACAGCGGAAAAGGAAGCATGACAGCTGTTTGGAAATGTCCTACGATTCTATCCCTATCCGCCATGCTTTTAAATAAATTTTCTCCAGACGATAGGCCTTTTTGTCTTATCATTTTCGAACAGGCGTCGTTCACCTGAAAGTTATAGACTTGGCGACATGTTAAAAAGCAGTTATAATTCCCAGGTTTAGACTGATCAACCGTATTATGAAGTGTGATTTCAATGTATTTCATCAGTTCATCTGTAGTCGTTTATCTCGCATACCGAGAGTTGGTCTAACCTTACTGCTCGGGCAATTATATCGTCTTTGCTTTAGCTATACTACTTAAGTAGACATTTACATATCGCTTAGAAGTACAGAGATTAAAGAGCTAGTATGTTCGTAACGGAAAGCTATCGTATGGTCATTAATTAATTGGATGACTCGTTTTCTACGGCTTATCAACGTATCGTTGTTTCATACGGATGCTGTGGCGTGAAATTTATGTTGGTTAATTTTGTTTAGATGTAGATCAATCTCTAATGCCAAAATCTAAATATTTCGTACGCAAGTCAACTTCAATTTTATACATTCAAAGTAAAAGTATGTTATTTTTAGATATACAGTTTGTAGATGATAAACAGTTTTATTGTTAGTTTTTAAAATGCATTATTGATAATTTAACTACAAAAATGACTTACTCATATTTAAAAAAATATATTGCTGCTAATTTTTTTTATAAGAATGTACTGTTGTTTTTGTGTCGAGGTACATTATTTAGCCATAGCTAGGAGCATAAAATATCCTATCCTTCCGGATCAGGGTGTACATAGAAAAAACAGCATTTAAGAAGTGGTTTCAGACTCCTCATAATTTTCAGTCTACCGATCAGAGGACTTGCGACCAGATTTAGTTTATTATCATACTGAGGATAATAAGCAATTGTATTCATTTAACTATATTTTAAGCAACTCTACAATTGACATCAGTATCTCTTAAGAAACTAAAAAGAAAAAAGAAGGAAAACTTAAAATAAAGTTAAAGCCTTCAGTACGCCCACGTCACTATCCAATGTGGCACAAGGTCATTTTAAAGTGGGTTTAACGTCAATACTGTAGAAAGATTAACAAGCTTCTACTCGGTCGCTGGTCAATAAACATTTCCCCTTCCTAAGGAAAGGTATAACCTGGAAGGATGTCCCACTGGGGGTTGACAGAGGAGCAAAACCCTCTGTTGGTCAGTATATGATACTCGCACACCGAGAGCTGGTCTGCCCTTACTGCTTGGGCATTAATATAGTTTATACCTTCTTCTTCTTCTTCTTCTTCTTCTTCTTCTTCTTCTTCTTCTTCTTCTTCTTCTTCTATGTACTGTGTTTCTTCTAGACGTAAGCGATCATGTCCCACCACATCTCCCTATGCCTTGTCACTATTAATACCCCTTCTTTTGTTATCCCACTCAACAATTCACTTGTTCAAGTCATGCTAGTTAGACAGTTATTTACATATCACTAGAGTTACTTTTTTTTTAATCGTATCACCCCGAGCAAGGCGGTAACTCCACTGATGTGCAGGGGGCTAAGTAATAGTGAAAAGATTGGAAAAGAGAAAGCCGAAAACCACATCCTAAACAGGGAACAAGGGATGAGCCTCTTCACCTGTTCAATAGACGTGGGTGGAGTGTGAACCGGGCGATAGATAGATCTATCTACTCCAATTATCTATCTATTCCAATAAATACGTTATTTCATAGTAAATTTTACCAATTCTACTCGTTTAGTTACATTGAAACTTCTTTATTTTCTATTTCTCTCTATACTATTTCCCCAGAACAGAATCATTCACATTCCCTCTTTAATCCAAATGTAAACGGAAATTCCACTCATACAGCTTTTTCGCAAGAACTGTTATTTTATGGAACAATTTCCACGTGGATGCTTCCCTATCTTAAAGCCTTCAAACATGGGGTCAATCGTTATCTATCATCCTTATGCTCATAATCCTCTTTCATTCATCATAACCATTTTAATAGTGACCTTCTACCTTGAGTGGCTCTCTAGCCTTGTATTAGGTGAACATTATTAAAAAGAAAAAGTAAGTAAAAGACTCTTCTAATGAGAAGAAAGTTCAAATTTTAGCCGCACTAGGTTTTCAAAATTATCTTTAAGGGAAGTAAGTAGCAATTGATTGATTTTTTTTTTCATTATTTTTTGTTTTTGTTTTTATGGATTATCAACGCTGTGTGTGTTATTTAAAATTGAAACATATTTCGGACTGGACAAGGTTGGTTACAGTCCCCGATGTCCCCAGCTGGTCCCCACATGGAAGTACTGACCGGATTTGACGCCACTTAACCGAGAACCGTTGTTTTTAGCATGATTTGATTGTAGCTCATAAGTAGTGAAATTGAGGCACTCCGATGTGGTATAATGGCTAGAAAGCTTGTCTAGCTTGATCAATTGCAACTGAGTAGTGATTTTGATTTTTCCTGGATGCTTCACATTTTCGGCATTGTGTCAAATCTAAGCTACACTTACAAACTCATTTAAGGCATCTCTCGATATGGTGTAATTGTTAGCAAGTTTGTCTCGCAAGAACCTATTACAACTGAATAGCGAGTTCCATCCTCACTAAGTACCCTATCTCTTCCCTCTCATTGTTCTTCTTCAAGGATTATCTAAAAGTAATCTCTGAGATACAGTGGGATCTTTTTTACTGTTGATATATATTTTTCCTAATTTGTCTTAAATTTTCTGTAAGGAATATTTTAATACTTTTAATGACCCAATATAGATTCCTTCCTTCTTTAGGGCTTATGGGTGATGCACACTTGCCCGATCATGGCATTTACCAATTCGTGACTGACGAGGCAAAAGAATTCCTGCAGTAGGCTGCCGTTACTTTCTGCAGTAGATTGGTTGCCACCCAAGGCTAATATATCCAGTCTGCCCGGCTATTTACCTATATCAGAAGTGAGGAAAAGATGGAGTCATATATATATATATATATATATATATATATATATATATATATTTTTTTTTTTTTTTTTTTCTGAGGTTATTTGCGCAAACTCGATTGGAATTCGAATTCGAATTCGGTTCTCCAGTTTTTCATTCGGAGCCGTTATCTAACATCCCACTCACACATCCAAGCTTACAGCACCTGGTATTCAGAAACGGTCACCCATCTAGAGAATGGCCAAGCTCAAGGTTGCTTAACTTCGAGAGAACGAGAAACTGTGTTTCAACGTAATATGGCATATTTTTATTTCCATTTTCTATATTTCTTGAAATTCTTGGGTAAGCTAACACATAATATTTATTCTCCTATTTTTAGGTTTTTTACTGTGGTTTTCTAATCTAATTATATTTTGCATATGTCATTTTGAATAATATAATAACTATTTGTTATTTTTAAGTATTACCACCATCTGTTGGTCATTTCCTCCTGTAGCGCTATCAATAGAAAATACGACTAGAATTTGACACTGTGACACACTATAGTGGATTCTATCAACAGTAGGTACCAACACGTACTATAATGTAAATTATTAAATAGTGTTATTGTTATGACTAGCTTAATCTTTCCGTGATCTTTGCTAATGATTGACAAGTGCGTTAAAAGATGATGACTGGCAGGTCGGCGAGGAAGTTTTGTGGTTGGAATTTTTTGTCGTAAAATTAAGATGAAAAGTGAGGTTTTGTTTTAAGCGTTATTTTTGGACGCAACGTGATTAAACGAAAAACTTTTCTCCGCTATAAATAGATTCCTGTCTATATTTGTCTCTAACATTCATAATTCTCTCTTTCCCTCTCTCTTCTCCGTTGTTCTCGATTGAGACTCCATATATTTTTAGTCGTACTTCCGTTGTTTTTGTTTAAATTAGGTTACAAGACGTCGTTATTCTCTGGCGAAGAGTCTAAACAAAGCGTGTGTTTGATTGTCGAAGGAACTGCGTCTACTTGTACTTCTCCCCTTTTTTTGTCAACCAATTTTTTAAATTAATAGTTTCCAATATTTATTTATTCGATTTAATTTATTTCGACTTGTCATTAATCGATTTATTAAATATTTTTAATGAGATAGCTAACGCCAAACGTTGACAGGACCAGGTATGATGGGTGATTGTATGACAAATTCAAATTGTATTGTCTCTTGCATAGTCGCCAAACATTTTGGAAATGGTCTGGATTAATATTATTTTGAGGACTTGCAATCCAAAACACACTGATAATAAAACCATTTCTCTCTCTCTCTCTCTCTCTCTCTCTCTCTCTCTCTCTCTCTCTCTCACTCTCTCTCTCTCTCTCTCACTCTCTCTCTCTCTCTCTCTCTCTCTCTCTCACTCTCTCTCTCTCATTCTCTCTCTCTCTCTCTCTCACTCTCTCTCTCTCTCTCTCTCTCTCTCTCTCTCTCTCTCACTCTCTCTCTCTCTCTCTCTCTCTCTCACTCTCTCTCTCACTCTCTCTCTCTCTCTCTCTCTCTCTCTCTCTCTCTCTCTCTCTCTCTCTCTCTCACTCTCTCTCTCTCTCTCTCTCTCTCTCTCTCTCTCTCTCTCTCTCTCTCTCACTCTCTCTCTCTCTCTGCCTCTCTCTCTCTCTCTCTCTCTCTCTCTCTCTCTCTCTCTCTCTCTCTCTCTCTCTCTCTCTCTCTCTCTCTCTCTCTCTCTCTCTCTCTCTCTCTCTCTCTCTCTCTCTCTCTCTCTCTCTCTCTCTCTCTCTCTCTCTCTCTCACTCTCTCTCTCTCTCTCTCTCTCTCTCCCTCTCTCTCTCTCTCTCTCTCTCTCTCACTCTCTCTCTCTCTCTCTCTCACTCTCTCTCTCACTCTCTCTCTCTCTCTCTCTCTCTCTCTCTCTCTCTCTCTCTCTCTCTCTCTCTCTCACTCTCTCTCTCACTCTCTCTCTCTCTCTCTCTCTCTCTCTCTCTCACTCTCTCTCTCTCTCTCTCACTCTCTCTCTCTCTCACTCTCTCTCTCTCTCTCTCTCTCTCTCTCTCTCTCTCTCTCTCTCTGTCTCTCTCTCTCTCTCTCTCTCTCTCTCTCTCTCTCTCTCTCTCTCTCTCTCTCTCTCTCTCTCTCTCTCTCTCTCTCTCTCTCTCTCTCTCTCTCACTCTCTCTCTCTCTCTCTCTCTCTCTCTGGTGTAAATAACAAAGTGCTCAATGTAAATATAACAGAACTATGAGTATATATTAATAAATATGTATATTATTCTACATCTGCAGCACGATTCGGAGTTTCATGAAACTCAATATCGTGCTACAGACGTAGGTTACCTTCATTATATCACAAAATCCAGTATCGTATGATTTAAAAAGGTTCAAAACTTAATAAAACGAATTTTTGCTATCAAAATGTTTATAATATTATTAACAGGAAAGATCAAAGTAACTTTTATTTATTTTATATTTTTTAATCCCTCTTAACATGTTCGAAATTTTGGCAGAAAATTTTGTTTTGATTTGAATTAGCGTTACAGAAAATCTTACAACTGTTTACAATCAATTACGTAATTTTTACGTAACTCACATTTTCGGTGACATACACATTAATTTGGAAATTCTCGCAAAACTCAAATAATTGTCGGATTTTAATGAAACTTTAAGTACTCATTCACAAATGAATACAATTATTTTTTAAATTATTATTTTTTTAAAATATTGATGAAATATTTTTTTTAACTATGTTACCTCGCCCCTCCACGTAAATTCATGAAATTTTAATAAATTTTAATTTTACTGCGATTTACCTTTTTATTAGTTAAACGCAGAACTCATCGGGAAATATAAGTCATCTATGTTTTTATTTAAAATTATCATTCACTATACGAAAATCTGCTCCGAAGAGAAATATAAAAAATGTAATAAAATTTTGATATAATTTAATTTGATAAGTTTTTAATTCCTGGAATAAATAATAAAAATTAAGGACATTATAGTCTGAAGAAAAAAAAATTCGATTACAAATACAATTTTAAAAGAATTGTTTTAATTTTTTTTATTATAATAATTCATAAAGTTTTAAAAAATATTTTTAAAATCCTTTAAAGAACTGTATGATTTTTTAAGTTAAGAATTGATGATTATACTGCCTATCAAAAAAAAAAAAATTAATAAAAATTTTTGTCCCCGTATAATTTTAACATAATAAAAAAAAAATTGTGTGTAAATAAATATGTTCGTTTAAGTACGATGTTCCATAGGGTCATAACAAGTTTCCAAAGGGGTCGTATTTATTTTAGAAGTTTACAAGTGTTTTGGATTATTCCCCTTACATGGAAAACGACAGAAACCGCACTTTGATTCTGATTCAAGTCTCTTCAAGACGTTTATAAAATTCAACAGCCTGTTTTGTAAGTCATTCCTTAAACATTTAAAGCAACTTTTACATTTTAATTCCTTATTTTCTAATTTTGTTAAAAAAAAAATAATAATAATGAAATTCACAATTTGTAGAGGTACCTAAAAATAATATGAAAAATAGATATTAAAAATAAAAATTAATAAATGCTATAACATTTCATAAATTATTGAGTTAACTCTGCCATTATTTTCATTGTTATTAAATTGTAAATTTTTTTAAAAGAAAATTTTATATTATTTTAATTTTTATTTTTCATAAAACATCTTCAAACGTAAGACTACAAAGTTAAACTAACTAAAATTTCATCAAATATTGGATAATTGCTGAAAACTGTGTGAAATTTTTAAATTTAACACAGTTAAAAAAAAAAAACATTTGTATGAATAAGATTTATACCAAATTCGTCTTCCATACTTTTGGCAGGTTGCTGTAAATAATTCATTATCGCCTCCTGATAAGGTGTCAACAGCTGTGATAACAAGGGTACCGTAATTGAGGAATGCTTTTTGAAATATTTTTCAAGCAGTAAGCAATTACTTCTTGTTTCAAGTCAACCTAAAGTAAGTTTAAATTGGTAATTTAAAGAAAATAATGTGTCAGTGAGGTGTATTTTATTGTTGTAAGATTTTTTAAAACAGAAAATTGGCTTCTGTTTACAATTGATGAAAAATGACGGAAATTTTGAAATTTCAAAAGATCTTTTTTTTTTTATTTAGAAATTTTTTTTTATTCCGATCAATATAATTTCGGTTTAAAATACACCAGGTTATTTTGCTTATTGAAATTAGTAAATTTAATCCGTTGGCTTTCCATTAAAGCTTATTTTAAAGCTTGAAGATAACTTATTTATTTTCAAAATTTAAATTTAAATTTAGGTACAGAAAAATGACTGGACTCTAGCGAAAGGACTTAATATATATATATATATATATATATATATATATATATATATATATATATATATGGTATCAATGCTTTCATCCCTGCCAGGAAATTTCAGCTTAAATCCCATTTGTCTCCCTGGTTCTCGCTCGCTTGCTCGGCCGCCATTGCCCACCGGAATCACTTCTTCTGGCTTTATCGTAGCCACGCGTCGGACCAAAACAGGCGCCTTTTCGCCTCAGCTCGTAATAAGTGTAAAAAGATACTTAACGAAGCTAAGATGCTGTTTGCTGCCAGAATGAAGCAGCGCATAGCACCCTCTAAGTTCGGTACCAAAGACTACTGGCGCCTCAATACCCCCACTAATCAACGAGTTTGAGGTCCTCACCTCCTCAGCGGACAAGGCTGAATGCTTTGCCGTAGATTCTCGACCAATTCGAGTCTGGATTCGTCTGGAATCCATACACCCGATTCCCCATCTAAAACTGAGGCCCAATTGAATGACATCCACATCACGCCCTCGCTGATTTCTAGCATAATCTCAAAACTGGACCCTCACAAAGCGAGTGGTGGGAATGGAATCCCAATCATCGGCTTGAAGAATTGTGCCCCTGAACTCTCCTCTATCCTTTCTAAGCTCTACAACCTCTGCCTATCTTCCTCCTGCTTTCCTGCCTGTTGGAAGTTTTCTTCTGTGGTTCCAATATTCAAGAACACTGGTGAACCCTCTGACTCCGCAAATTACCGCCCTATCAGCCTTCTTCCGATCTTCGGCAAAGTGTTCGAAGCCATTATCAATGCCGAGGTCGTTCAGCATATCACAGCCCACGGGCTCCTATCGGACAAACAGTATGGCTTCCGCTTCACCAGGTCTACTGCTGATATGCTAACGACCATCACCGAGTATATATACCAGGCTCTCGAAAAGAATGGTGAAGCCCGAACCGTCGCCTTGGATATCTCTAAAGAATTCGACAGAGTATGGCATGCCGGCCTTCTACGGAAACTGCGAAGCTATGGCATAACTGGACTTTTGTTGGACTTAATCCAGTCATTCCTCTCTAACTGCACACTGAAGGTGGTATTAAACGAACATTCCTCCCAGAACTACCCTACAAACGCGGGCGTCACCCTCAACGGACCTCAAGTGGAATGACTACGTCGAATCCATTGCTAAATCCGCTGCTATGAAAGTCGGCTCTCTGATCAGGGCCAGGAAATTCTTTCCGTCTGAATCCATCCTGCACTTATACAAATCTACCATCCGCCCGTGTATTGAGTACTGCTGCCACATCTGGTCGGTGTCCCTGCTATTCTCCTCGTGGTTCTTGACAAAATACAGCGAAGAATCTGTAATGTGATTGATACCGACTTGTCTGACCGCTTGCAGTCACTCTCTCACCGGCGTGACGTGGCTTCCCTGTGTCTCTTCTATAAATACTTTCATGGCTTCTGCTCTGACGAACTTAAATCACTGGTGCCCCCTAGATGTGAATTTGCACGAGATACTAGATTGGCAACTAGATCCCACCCTTTTACAGTGAAACCAATGAAATGTAAACGCAATTTCTACTCCAACAGCTTCTTTCCTCGCACTTCCCGCCTGTGGAATTCCCTACCGCATACTTGCTTCCCCGACGGCTACAACCTCCAGGAGTTTAAATGTAGGGTCAATAGACACCTTCTAACACACTAACTCACACCCACTATCTCCAACTCTCTCCCTATGTAGATCCTAACTCGTCTATCACCATCCTTCTGACATTTCCTATACCCAATTGCTCTATGTAACCCCTGCGCTATAGTGGCAGTGGAATGCCTTGCTTGGGGTGACACGATTAAAAATATATATATATATATGTGTGTGTGTGTGTGTGTGTGTGTGTGTGTGTGTGTGTGTGTGTGTGTGTGTGTGTGTGAAAGGTAAGATCTCGTCTGGAGAAAATTAGACATTCAATTTATACCCGAGCTGTATTGTCGGATTACCAGCATTAAAAAGGCCTTGTGCCACATTTTGTCTCAAGTGGGTAGACAGCTAAATATCTATATTACTGTTCACCATTAACAGTGCTTATCTACTTCACACAGCTGGCGACTATTGTATTTTGTTAATGTTATGAAGACTGCTATTTTATTTTCTAAACGCAGTTATTTCTCATTCAGTAACATTTTAGGTTACAAAAGATATATATATATATATATATATATATATATATATATATCCTAACGTAAACACAAACAATTTTTAGGAATTCATTTTTCATTTATTGATCCAACATTTTTTAATTCATTGTTTAAACATTATATTTAATGGATATACATATTAGAGTAGAGGTTTTGTTTATTTATTAAACAATATATCTATTTCCATCTACCGATTTGAAAATGAAAAAACTTATTAAAAAAATGCTTTCTCCAACAGTAAAACGGATTTTTATACAATGTATATATTTGTGTGTATTGGTCGGTGGTCCGTAAATCTGACAGTTATTAGGCTATAATTAGGTGAATTTTTACGAGAAAATATTTTATATAAAGAAATACGCTGAATTAAAAAGCATTTTTCTCAAAGTAAAGGATTTTAAAATAATTGTTCTCTTGAATGCTTCCGTCATTAATTCATATATATATATATATATATATATATAATTATTATTATTATTATTATTATAGAAAAACGTACAAAGAAAACAGTATCACTAATGACTAAAATCATAAAGTTCTACTACTAACAAAACGTTAAACAAAGTCGTCATACCCAAAAGGTAACACCAAATGGGTAAAGGGGGATAAAAAAAAGAAACAAACAAAGCAGAAGCCGTGTTTGAAAGAAAAAAAAACCCAAGACGAAAACCTTAACAAAAAAAAGAGCTCGATACGGAAGTACGAAAGCAGAGCAAAGATACGAACTAAATCTAAAAATGAGCCAAAAGTCGACCGCGGTTTCACTCACCGGATCGTCAGGACGATGGCTCTCTCTCTCTCTCTCTCTCTCTCTCTCTCTATATATATATATATATATATATATATATATATATGTCTACCCGTACTGATGAGCAGTGATACAGCGTAACAGGTCTGTCTGCGGATGACAAAAGTATTAATTGAAGAAAGTTTGCCTTATACCTTATATTTTATTATCTATTGTTGCTTAGGTTTAGAAATGTATGTTTGTAGGTTGCATTATATTTATTTTGTTTATTTACTTAAACTTTGTTATGTTTATTTTATTTATATGTTTCTTTTAATTAGGGGTAAATTAAAGGTTTATTTATGTGCACATTTATGTTTCTTTTTTACATATTGTCTTATTTATTTTGTCTTTTTCTCTAAATGATCTTTGTTAATTTTTTTTTCTGAGCATAATTTACAATTTTATTATAAATGTTGTGTGAGTCTGCTCGTTTTTATGAATTCCTATTTAATTTTGGTGGGAATTGAGTGTTAATTGCAGAAAGTTGGATTTGTAATTAAATCTTTATTCTGGCGTGCATATTTGCGCTTTATATGATATTTATTTCATTGTTTATCTATTTGAATGTTATGTTTTTTTTGCTTTATTTTAATTAGTGTTTACGTAGCAAAGTAAGCATTTATTAATGTGCTTTCATTTACTCATTATTTCATTATTATTTTTTAATAGTTTATTTTAGTTTTTAAAACACATAATTGCTAGTTTTTTCACTAAGCATAATTTGCAATTTTAACTATTAATACTGCACGGGGCTGCTTTTTTATGATTTCCAATTTTGGTCGGGATATTATTTTCTTTTTGTCTCCATATGTATTTTGATAGGGTTGTATTGTTTGTGAATTTTTTCTGTTTTTAAAGATATTTTGTGGTCGTTATATCTATCTTGAAAAGTTGTTTCTATGTCTGTGAAAATAAAAAAAAACACACAAAAATACAACCAGTACAATTTTATAAGGTCTGAGCAGTTTCTACTTTCACACACACACACACACACACACACACACACACACACACACACACACACACACAAATATATATATATATATATATATATATATATATATATATACGTGTGTGTATTTATGCGGTAAGTATTCATCCAAACAATTTTGATTAAAATAAACCGACGGTATAATTATATGTTTAATTTATACTTATACGTTTTTGAGGAATTACGGCAGAAATATTATGTTTAATAATTTTTTGTATAGTAAATTCGTCCTGTTTATAATTATTGTGCATTTGATTAAAGTAAAATATGTTGATGTTTTTTGTGTGTTATGTTTAATACTGGTGTCGTGTATTTTTTCTAGGGATAATTATATTTATTTTTCTATGATATAGTCTGGAAAATTATTGTTGACTAATGTTTGTTTTATGTGTTTTAGTTCGCTCAAAAATATTCTTTATGAGGAGGAATTTTGATGTGCTCTATTTAAGAAGTTCATTAGTACCGCTATTTTATATCTTTCTAGGCATTGGCTATTATAGTTAAGAAGACAAGAGTTCTTACTGGTGTTTTCTTTTTATACAGATAAGTGGTAAATTCGATGGTTTTTAGCTCTAAATTGACATCAAGAAACGGGATTTTGTCATAGTTCATTAGTCCATAGGTACATTTTAGTCCATAGGTACATTTTAGAGATGTGTTATTTTTAAAATTTGATGTTTACAATTTCGTTCGTTTTTTTTGTTTTTTTTTTATCAAAATAAAAATGTCATCAACATACCTTGTATAAATCTCCGGTTTATCAGTAAATATTTTTTATTTTTTATCACCTTTTAGAGAGCATAATATTTAAGTTTTAATTAGACGAACTTAGATATACAACTATTCCCTTTATTAAGTATTTATGATATTTTCCCTCAACCGCATGAGAATATTCTCGAGTAAAGTATTTCATTACCGAAACTTTTTTTTTTTTTAATCATATCACCCCGAGCAAGGCGGTAACGCCACTGATGTGCAGGGGGCTACGTAAGAGTGAAAAGATTAGAAGAGAGAAAGCCGGAAACCACATCCTAAACAGGGAACAAGGGATGAGCCTATTTTAAAAATTGGATGTGCGTTGTGGTGCAGTGAATATCGACTCGGAACGACAAATCGGGGACCCGAGTTCAATTTTCTTGCATTCACTTACGCACAAATACCCATGGGAAAGGTATTAATCAGTCTTTTCCCTCCAATTATGGGTTAAATAATAGGCAGATTGGGTTCTATAACCTTGGCTGGCAACCAGTCTACAGCAGAAAGCAATGGCAACCTACTGCGGGATAATCTTCTGCCCAGTCAGACATGTCTCGAAAGAGACATGATCGCTCTAAGCGTGTATCACGTATGGCACTCAATTGACTAACTTTATTTGAAACATAAGTGCACTTGTGTTTCATTGAATATAAACTTTATTTTTTAAAGCTTTACAATTTATTTGTAAGGTATACAAGAAATAGCCCGAGACACAAGCGTTGAATTAGAGATATCGGTATCAATAAGTTTAAATATCTGGGAAATCTTTTAACAGAGGATGGAAAATATGATACTGAAATCCGAAAGTGTATTGGATTAGCATAAAATGTATTCTAAATGTTAAGCAAATTATTAAGAAACGGGAAAATTTCATTAGAAACAAAGAAAAGTTAACTGTATTGTCATGTAATATTAACCCTGTTGTATGGCAAAGAATAGTAGACAATCTCACACTTGAAAAGAAAACTAGAGACATTTCTACTTCTGTAGAACCACATTTCAACACAGAAATATATTTTCATCTCTCTCTCTCTCTCTCTCTCTCTCTCTCTCTCTCTCTAATACTCTCGGCTACTAGCGTGTGTTTACACTGTATTTAACACGCTAAAGTCCGCCTACTAAGCGCCCATAGTTTCAGAGGTAGAATAACCGACTGATATCAATTCAGTCGTGTTTCAATCCTGGCTAGAAGCAATCGGATGTCGAACCGTACAGATGAGCTGTGATACAGCGAAACAGATCTTTCTGCGGAAGACTACATATATATATATATATACGCTAAAATGTCTGCCTCATTCTACCGAGCGCCCATAGCTCAGAGTCACCGACTGACGCCAATTCGGTCGGGTTTCAATCCTAGGTTAAAAGCAATCGGAGTCTAACCGTATTGATGAGCTGTGATACAGCGAAACAGATCAGTCTGCGGAAGACTATTTACTCACTCACACTCTGGAAGAATGGTAGACTTTGAAAAACAGTAGCTACTCTAGCATCTACGCATCGTTCATTCAGCAATGATTTAGAACACTCTCAGCTATTGGGTGTGTATAATGATAATATACACACTAAAAAGTCTGCCTCTATCTATCGAGCGCCCATAGCTCAGAGGTAGAATCACCAAATGACGCCAATTCGGTCGGGTTTCAATCCTAGGTTAAAAGCAATCGGAGTCTAACTATACTGATAAGCTGTAATACAACGAAACAGATCTGTCTGCGGATGACTATTTACGCTCTCACACCTTGATTGGGCACTCTGGAAGAATGGTAGACTTTGAAAAACAGTAGCTACTCTAGCATCTACGAATCGTTCATTCAGCAATGAATTAGAGCACTCTGGCTATTGGGCGTGTATAATGATGATATACATGCTAATAAGTTTGCCTCCTTCTACCGAGCGTCCATAGCTCAGAGGTAGAATCGCCGACTGCCGGCAATTCGGTCGGGTATCAATCCTGGGTTAAAAGCAATCGGGGTCTAACCGTACTGATGAGCTGTGATACAGCGAAACAGATTTTTTGGATGACTATATGTATATGTACATAAAAGTAATGGTAATATATATATATATATATATATATATATATATATATATATATATATTATGGAAGTATATATATATATATTATGGAAGTACATTCCAAAGTTAGATATTTACTTTAAAAAAATGCACAGTACAAAAGTAGAGTATAAATATATGGTAAAGACTTAATAATAATAATAATAATAATAATAATAATAATAATAACTTTATACATATAAGTTGGTCCAAAAGTAGCTGGACAAGAAATGTTAACGTTTGTTTTGAGATTACATATACAATTATATTTACTGATACAATTATTACATTGATAATTAAATTTGATTGTGTACAATAACACAAAAGCGCTTAAATTTCAACAACGGAGGAACTCAAATTATTGTCCATCACAAATTACACAGCTTTAAAGCCTACACCACGCGCTTCGAAACGTTTTTGCACAAGTCTCTTTGTGTATGAATTTCTTGAAATGCATTTTTTATGTAATTTTTCAAATCACCAACATTTCTTGCTTTTCGACAATATTGTAATAATTGGAGTAGATAGACTAATTAGAGTAGATAGACTAAACTATCGCCCGGTTCACACTCCACCCACGTCTATTGAACAGGTGAAGAGGCTCATCCCTTGTTTCCTGTTTAGGATACGGTTTCCGGTTTTCACTTCTCACTTTTTTCTTTTTCTCAATTGGAGTAGATAGACTAAACTATCGCCCGGTTCACACTCCACCCACGTCTATTGAACAGGTGAAGAGGCTCATCCCTTGTTTCCTGTTTAGATGCGGTTTCCGGTTTTCTCTTCTCACTTTTTTCTTTTTCTCAATTGGAGTAGATAGACTAAACTATCGCCCGGTTCACACTCCACCCACGTCTATTAAACAGGTGAAGAGGATCATCCCTTGTATCCTGTTTAGGATGCGGTTTCCGGTTTTCACTTCTCACTTTTTTCTTTTTCTCAATTGGAGTAGATAGACTAAACTATCGCCCGGTTCACACTCCACCCACGTCTATTGAACAGGTGAAGAGGCTCATCCCTTGTATCCTGTTTAGGATGCGGTTTCCGGTTTTTTCTTTTCCAATCTTTTCACACCTATATAGCCCCCTGCATATCAGTGGCGTTACGGCCTTGCTCGGGGTGATATGAGTAAAAAAATATATATATAACTGATACAAACTATTCCACACTGTGTTTTATTTTTCTTTAGCCATATGTGATGAAAGACCGAATAGATTTACGATTTAAATGCGTCTCCTGGGACGGCTGAAATGTCGATGACAGAATATGACAGAAACTGTCACCTTTTGTTTTTTTTAAAAACATCATGAAGAGCATCATCGAAAAGCTGTAGTATAAGCATCCAAAATTGATAAAAACTTATCTTTTATACATTTCACGCTAAGCAAGGCGATAATGCCACTAAGATAGAATGAGTAATTGCGAGTAAATGAGAATAACCCCTACTCTTGTTCAAAAGATGTGGAAGGGCGATAAGCGTACTTATTTGCTCTTATTAAACCTAATTTATTATACCATTGATTCAGTCTTCTAAAATAAGGATATTTTCTAGCTTTTCTCTCTTTCGGGTTCATCTTGCGATTTGCTAGAACGCCGACCTCCACTGCCAGATATATGTTTTTTTTACATATGACGAATGGACCCGTGCCGTCTAAAATGACGGCAAAATATTTATATCGATATACCCTTTAAAATGACAGCAGCGTATTGATGTATAATCTATTATCTATAATTGAGTATCTTACATTAAAACACAAGAAAAAAATAATCCAATGGACAGTAGGGATATATATATATATATATATATATATATATATATATATTAGTCATCCACATACAAGCCTGTTTTGCTGTATCACAGCTCATCAGTGTGGCTAGACACATCCACTTGCTTCCTGCCGGGATCGAAAATCGACCGATTTAGTGTCGCTACTCCCTATGGCATAGACGCATGGAATCAGAAAAGGGAAATTTTAACGTGCTGTTTATAAGCAGTGTATACACACGCCAGTCACCAAAAGAACTCACAGTCGATCAAAAACAACAACCGTCGACGATTCAGAGCGTTGTTCGTAACTGTTTCAACGCAACAAGAAGGAGGTTTTGCGTAAATATGCGACAATGAATGAAACATGGATCCACTACTTCACTCCAGAGTCAAATCGGACGTCAGCTGAGTGGATAGCAGCAGATGAAAGCTTGTCCATATTTTAGGATGCGCAAGGTATTTTGTTCATCGGTTACCTTGACAAAGGGAGAACCATCAATAGCTAATATTATATAGCATTATTGGTGCGTTTGAAGGAAGAAATAGTAAAAAAACGGCCACAAATGAAGAAAAAAAAGCGATCAACGCACCGTGTCACAAGTTGATTGCAACGATGTCAAAATTACACGAACTGCACTTCGGATTGCTTCTGCATCGACCCTATTCTCTAGATCTGTTTCCCAACGACTACCCGCTGTTTGTAGACCTCAAAAAATTGCTCCAGGGAAACAGATTTGTCTCCACTAAAGAAGTGATATGGGAAAGTGTGGTGTATTTTGTTGCCAAAGACAAATCGTTCTACAAAAAAGGCATCGAATTGTTAATTTAGTAGCACGAGTAAATACATGTGCTCGTGGAACCTGGGAAATAAATTCGCCAGAGCAGTTGCCATGAAAATACTCGTAGAAAAGACAGAGGGAAGCCACATGAGGTCGGCAAGAAAGTAACTGAAGGTGGACTGCTATCAGGATCGATTATATTTCATATCATCCTTTGGATTTTGTCGAGGACATCAAGAAGAATATCACCCGACTAGATATGGCAATAATATTCAATGCATGGACGAATGGTAGATTTATAAACGTGCAAAATGGATTCTGAAATGAATAAAGGAAACTGTGGCGGGCCATGAACATCTAAGTCCTGACGATATATGAAATATTTTAAAATTATCTATAATATTAAATATAAAATTATATATATAATGGACATTGAGGTCTAAATCCAGAGGCGACAGTCTGTTTCATATGTGAACGCAAACTTTAAGCTATGTATGTTATGTTTTCATTTGACTGTTTATATAAACTGGTCAATGGTGCAATATGAGTAGCCAGGTCTACTGTAATTTCCTAACGGTAATGGTTAGCAGAAATAATTGTGGATTCAAATCAAATATTGTATCTATTTTATAGCTTTGTTTATTATATTTACTCATTATTTATCATTGATTCATTTATTATCTGTTATTGATTGTTATTATTACGTTTACTTGCATTTATGTATGTGTTCGTAGTTTGTGTATTATTTAATTTATTTGCTTATTTAATAATTTAGATTATTGGTTATTTTATTTTCCTTATTTATTTATTTGTTTTTATTTTTGTTGCTTTTTATTTTTTATTTTTCGAATCTTTTTTAATTTTCGATTTTTACGTAGTAAATATTTGTTTGCATGCCTGCATTTGAGATGGGTCCTGATTGCTTATTTAGTAATTTTTGTTGGTATAGAAAGGTAATTATAGCTGTTTACAGTTTTTGGTTTTATTGTTATGAGCTGATGCATTTTTCCCTATTTTCCATAATACTTTTAGTGTGATTTGTTTTAGTTTTTAATTTCCCAAATATGTTTGGAAAGCGTTTGTTCGCCTGCTATTTGTATAGAATATTTTGTGCGGTCGTTTTCTCTGTTTCCAGTGTCCTTCAGTTATTTATAAGTACACTTTTTCTTCGTTAACTGTTGATTTTATAATGGCTTAGTATATTATATTATTTTACAATCAATTGCCATTTAGGGGACATTCGTCCTTTACTCGGTAGTTACTCGTGGGGTTGATTTGTGCGCGTCGTTTGTTGGTTGTTTTTCTGCTGTGCTTTTTTGTTATTTCTGTTATGTTCTCGATACAGCTGTAGCTGATGTTTACTATGCTTTTGTTGAATATCTTATGTAGAGTGCTTGATGGGGGATGTGTTTGGATATGAGTGTAATGAATATTTTTCCTAACTTTGCTTTTACATTTTTGTTGCACGGTAGATAGATAGATAGATAGATAGATAGATAGATAGATAGATAGATAGATAGATAGATAGATCCCAGCGTCTCAGCTTGCGCTATCGTTTGGAAATATCGGACAAAAGCATCTGAAGTATCGAAGCCTTGCGAATAAAACTAAGTAGACGGAACTGTTTGAACCCCGTCGATGTTTGAGTTAGTCTGAAAACACAAGTCATTGTGACCGAGTCATTGTTTAAAAAACTGTAACTATGGTATTCTCAGTATAGTTGTGATGCAAACACCAGGTTGACTCTGTGGATGTAGAAGAATCAGTAGATGTGCTTGAGCAGGCGTCTGTTACAGTGAATAGCTAAACATCCTAGGAGACTGACATACTTGGAAATAGGTAGCTAAGCATTTATTTATTTTACTTACTAGCAGTATAGCCCGGCATTTCTCAGGTGTAATGAAAACTTTAAAACTAATCCATGGTCCTGGAGCTCAGACTCTATGGACGTTGGCACGAAAGATTAAAAAGCAATAGTTGTTTCCAGTTAAATCGAAACCGTAGACTGAAAGAAAAATGAATGGATGTAAGTCAATTTTGATTTCCTGGTATCGATAGCAAATGTTTTTTCGTCGTAAACTGAATTTTGAAAGCTAAATAAGTCCTCTGTGTTAATGGTATCATGGCTGAGACTAAGAACTACAATTATATCTACTTAGAGCCAAACCCGAAGCAAAAACTAAAATAAAAGGGCTGGAAAAAAATACAGACATACAGGCAGATAAACAGACACGCACAAACATCTTGCCTTATATATATATATATATATATATATTTATTATCGATTTTCTGCACTATTGTAAGAACTGCAACCTTGAAACTTCTGAATATCGTTTCTTATGTCTTTGTGTATCAAGCTTGATTAAAATCGGACCACTCCTTCTGTAACCTGATCTTTTAGATTATCGATTTTCAATATTTATCGGGGGTACCTCGACACAAAACCTAGCTAAGAACACTAGCAGACTCTTATCGTCCAACTGTGTAAATTTTCAAGAAAATCGGTTCAGTTGTTTCGGAGTCTATAGGTAACAGACACACATATACAGACACACACAGAGACAAAGTTCCATTTATAAATAAGTTTAGATATACTTATATAACCGATATATATTGCAATACAATTTACATCCTGAGGTCATATTGAAAAAGAGTAGAGAGAAACAGCTAGTAACCTATATATTTCCTGGTGGCTACAACCCCCAGGAATTTAAATGCAATGTCAATACCCATCTCTTATCCGCTTGACACCAGTCCTTTCTACATCACCATGTATATCTTGTTCTTTTTCTTTCTCTCTACCTTAGCAACTGTCTTTACACGTTCTCATCCTTCTCTTTCCATTTCTCTGATAGCCCCTTTAACTGGTTCGTATTTCTCTTCAGTCTCCTCCTGAGTAAACTTTTACTCTCTTATGTACCCCCCCCCCGCCCCCGACTGCGCATCAGTGGCAGTACCGCCTTCCTTGGGGTAAAAAAAAGTATACCTACATGTAATTATTTTTTATTTTATTTTGCTGATTTTATAATCTTTACGCGTTGAAAGATAATTCTGATTATTATTATTTTTATATTCATTTTATGAGTAGCTTGACACTGTAAAATAAATGACGTTAAAATGTCAATAAAACAATGTTTTTTATTCTTTCATACAACCGGCAGAGTTTGCACTAAGTGCCCTCGTGGACACTTACGCATCGAAGGGACTACAGCGGCGCTGTTTGGCACTTCACAGCGTCGGAATACATAAGAGAAAAAGTAGTGCAATTTTCGTTGGCAAGATCAAAATCTTTTGGAATTGTCGCTCAGTTCTGTGGTCAGAGGCAATATGCACGCGCTTGAGAACACATACGCACATACATACACATATACACATAAAAACAAATTTTATACAACTACTTACACCCTGATACAAACACATAAAAATATCGATAAATAGATAGATACTGGCTGCACTACACATTTGAATACGCATTTATATATGTACTCATACGTACATTAATAAAAGAAGATGACAGTGAATATGTATGGCGTGAATGTGTCTGTGTGTGAATGTTGTATGCGTGTGAAATCGGGTGTCTTTTACACTTGTACTTCAATATAAATATATAAGACTCCTTTCTAGAAAAACGTGTTTACTGGACTTTTACCGTCGAAAGAAACAATCGGCGTATTGATCTCTCACTTATTAGAAATCAGGATAACTTTTCAAAAACGAAATAGTTCTAAGTCTTACACGCAACAGCTAAATGTTTCGATGGTAAAGAAGGAAAGAACTATTGAAAAAAAAAACAACCAAAAACACACACACACACACACACACACACACACACACACACACACACACAAGAAAAACTACGGCACATAAAGGATAATAAGTACGTAAATAAATAACTTTGTAGCCTCGTGTTAAAAAAAAAACATTCATTTGATCCAAGGTGTTATTTGATTGGTCAAAACAATCCTTTCTTGATACCGCACTTAATTCACTGAAGGTTAATCGCACGAATCAAATAAAGCCATTGTAAATATTTCACTCGTGAAGACCTTAGAAGTATTACTGAAATTTGATGCATATCTAAACTAAAGTCTCAAATAGCTAAAGAAAGCAGAACATTGAATAGTTTTTACCTATCCCGATTGTAAAAATGAATACAGAAAGATGTCGTATACATTTACGCAGTAGATAAAATGATACTGTAAATGGATCAGTTTAACTGCGGCTGGATTGCAACACGAACAATATTTATTTTTAATCAAAATTAATCCAATGTAAACTCGACAGTGACTCAACATGAACGGTTAAGAATTTAAGTATTAATTTGGCTATTATTACAGATTTACTGATCCACCTTCTCACACACGCATGTCCGCGTAAACACAGCAACATCTATCTATTTAAACTTATTTATAAATGAAAATTTGTCTGTGTGTGTGTCTGTGTGTCTGTGTGTGTATCCGTTACCTATAGACTCCGAAACGGCTAAACCGATTTTCTTGAAAATTGACACAGTTGTAATATAAGCGTCTGCAAGTGTTCTTAGTTAGGTTTTGTGTCGAGGTACCCCCGATAAATATCGAAAATCGATAATCGAAAAAATCGGGTTATAGAAGGAGTGGTCCGATTTTAATCAAATTTGATACACTTTCGCCTTGCTTGGGGTGATATGATTAAAAAAAAAAAGTGAGTAACTCGTCCACTCTCAGAGGTCCAGGTACTTAAGGACTAAGTTTATTGTCGAAAACTAATAAGTCTTGACGATTTGAAAAATTACATGAGAGATGCATTTTAAGAAATAAATGCACGAAGAGACCTGTGCAAAACTGTTTGTTGAAGCGTGATGGGTAGACTTTAAAGCTGTGTGAATTATAATGGACAACAGTTTGAGCACCTGAAATATTGTATCATTGTAGATAATAAAATTTAATTGTCAATGTAATAATTGTATTAGTAAATATAATTGTATTAGTAAATACAATTGTATGTAATCTCAAAATGAATATTATCATTTTTTGTCCACCTACTTTTGAACAAACCATCGCTTGCAAATTGAGCACTATGGAGAAATAGTAGACTTTAATAACAGTATCTACTCACCGCTATTTAAGCAGCGTTCATTCAGTAATGAATTTAAACACTCTCGGCTATTGGTGTTGTTGTTTTTTATATTGTGTATATAACAAGCTAGAATCTGTCTTCCTCCATCGAGCGTCCATAGCTTAGAGGTAGAATTACGACTGATGTCAATTTGGTGGGGTTTCAATCCTGGTTAGAAGCAATCGGATGTCAAACCATACTGATAAGCTGTGATACAGCGAAGCAGAAATGTCTGCGGATGACTATATATAATGGCTACTGCTTGTTACCGACTGTACCTGTTTACTAGGGCGGCTATCCAATCCCTCTTATACACGACTGCTCAGGCACATATACTTTTCACATTTCTACCCGATCCTTTGAACAGGAGTAGACCTTTAACTTTGTTTCCTGTTTAGAATTGGTTATTCGGTCCCTTCTCAAGACTACTTCAGCTCTATACTCCTAAAGCTTGTCCTTTCCTACGCTAATATATCTTCACATAGCAACCTTCTAATTCAACGTCAACGGAGCTCACCTGTACTTTATACTGCAACTATGCTGATTTGCAGTTTCTGGGAGAGAAGGCATTATGTGGCGTGATCAACGGAGTGAACAATACAAGTACGCTCAAGCCCTCGTCCACGATGAGTCGTAACTTCGTGCTGATGCATAAGGCAATGTTAAAGCATAAAATATGAGAGTGATTTAAAAAGAAAAAAGCTTGGAAATAATATTTTGTTCTGAAGATTATGCGAATAAACATCGAAACAGAAACAACGTAAACCACAATCCTCTTTTAGAAACTATTTATCCAAAGTAATACAAAGTCACGAAAAGACAAAAGTTACCACGGCCACAAACAAGTATTGTTCAAATTTCTTATATGAAGCATTGTTAATATTAATAAAATAGACCCCGAAAATATTTGATTGATTTATTTGTCTGTTTAACTGTATATTAACTCCTTATGGGTCATTTAATGCCGAAATGTAATTTTCTTAGGAGCGTTGAAGTAATAAAAATACAATATGTTATTCTGCTTTCACAGTTGAATATATGGTAGATGATACACAAACTTTGTGAATATATATGCTTGTGGGGACATAATTACTAGAGACAGTGATGTGTGTGCTTAATGTTGTAGTTTTACTGAAGTTAGGTTGAACCTGGGAAAAACAGCAGTGGTTCCAAAACCTCCAATCTGCCGGATGTAATTTATCGTCATACCAGGGGATGGAAAAAATTTGTATGAGGTGTAAGTAGATTAGAAACTGTAATATCGATTCTACTATATGGCAGTGAATGCTGAAAATTTTTCTCACAGATAAAGCGAAAATAGGAGAAAAGAGAAGTGTGGTTCTACAGAAGGCTGCTGAGAATAACATAGAGGGCGCGTGAAGATGGGAAAAAAGAGCACTTATAAATAGAAGCAGAAATAGACCGTTGAAATTTCTGGGCTACGCAACATAGGAAGCAGGGCTAGAAATATTTGACACAGAAAGGTGGCGGTCGACGAGCTTGTGGGAATAGATAGCAGAAAATGGAGTTGGATGGATAGTAAAAAAAAAATATTATTCAGAGTTATAAAGGATAGGAAGTTGTAGAGAGCTATGATCGATCACGTCCTGCAGGGACACAGCACATGGAAGAAGAATAACGTTCAGCTAACTATTCTATTGCGCCAAATAAACGTCTTTCCTTCATTTGTTAATTTTTGATTTTTTTTTCACTAACCCCTCAGGTAGAAACTCTTATATCTTGTTACTTTTTATGAATATCTATATTACAACGTTGACAAGCATCATTGAAATAGTTTTGATTTTATGAAGCATGTGCGTTGTGGTGCAGTGGATATCGACTCGAAACGACAACTTTGGGAACCGAGTTCGAATTCCAGTTGAATTCCTCGCATTCACTTACGCACAAATACTCATGGGAAAGGTATTAGTCCGTCTCTTCCCTCCAGATATGGGTTAAAAGATAGGACAAATTAGGGTGTTGAGTTTGAATTCCAATTGAATACCTTGCATTCACTTGCACAAAAATACCCTTGGGAAAGGTATTAATCCGTCTCTTCCCTCCAGTTATGGGTTAAAAAATAGGACAGATTGGGTTCTATAGACTTGGCTGGCAACCAGTCTACCGCAGAAAGCAATGGCAACCTACTGCGGGATAACCTTCTGCCCAGTCAATCATGTCTCTTTTGAGACATGATCGCCCAAAGCGTCTATCACGTATGGCACTTAACTGACTGACTGAAAGCATTTAAAGCAAAGAGTCCCTTATTGCCCGGTTCACACTCCTCCCCCGGTCTTTTGAACAGGGGTGGATATTATCTGTTTAGGTTTGGGTTTCTGGTTCCTGCTAAAGTCTTTTCATTCTCTCAATCCCAGTATCCTCTTGTGTATTAGTGGCATTGTCGCATTGCTTGGGGTGAATTGATAAAAATATTAATTAAAGACATTAATGGACATTTATTTTTATTTATTCGAGATCTTGTTATAATTTTAAAGACTTTATCGTAACCATTTTCTGACCTGTCCATTTATTGACGACCCCCTGTTTATTAAAGTTTCTCATTTCTCCTTTTACTATATGTCCTGATTCCTCTCCCCACATTATTATGATCCCCTTTTTTATTAGGCATCCATGTTGTTGTAGTGAAATATCCTGTCCTACTCAAGAATGGGTATGACCCGGGTTGTAAAAGACCGGGACTAGAACGAACTACAGAGTCACCGTCATTATACTGACGGCTCTATGACACTGTGAAACACTCTGCCTTCGTGTGGAGAGCGCTCCCTGCTTTCGAGCAGAGAGCAATGACCCAGTCGTGTTTCTGCCGAAGGGTAGAAGCACGACTGGGGAATAACAGACAGACATTTTTTGGCCGGGCCATATAGCCCGGAAATCCCAGTCATAACTGACCATGTGTCACATGTTGCCCTTACTGGGAGGGACAGCTAAATAATGTCACCGTCATTATACTGACGGCTCTATGACACTGTCAAACCCTCTGCCTTCGTGTGGAGAGCGCTCCCTGCTTTCGAGCAGAGAGCACTAACCCAGTCGTGGTTCCGCTGAAGGGTAGAATCACGACTGGGGAAAAATAGACAGATATTTTTTGGCCCGGCTATATCCTCTACAAAACCTCGTCGTTGCTCGCATGTTCGGTCCATGGTATTCTCAGCATCCTTCTGTAGAACCACATTTCGGTTGCTTCTAGTCTTTCCATCGTCTTTGATGGGCTTGTTTAGCATTCGCTGCCATATTAAAGGACAGACATCACGCAACAATCCAGTACTCTCTTCTTTGTTTACGGTGCAATTTTCTGAATACTCATCTCAGCTTCTGAAATACATCCTTGGCCATAGCAATACACCTTCGGCATATCCCTTATTCATCCCGTTAGTCTTTCCTTCCTCTTTTTCCTTCTAATGAAGGTTAATTGATTTTTCTTCATCTTTCTTCTATCACTCGCATTTCCCACTTTCCTTTTTAATGGAGTTTGGTTACATATTTTAATCTTGTTTTTCTTTTCCCGGTTCACACTCCACCCACATCTATTGAACAGGTGAAGAGGCTCATCCCTTGTTTCCTGTTTAGGATGCGGTTTCCGGTTTTCTCTTTTTCAATCTTTTCACTTTTATTTTTTTTCCAATTGGAGTAGATAGACTAAACTATCGCCCGGTTCACACTCCACCCACATCTATTGAACAGGTGAAGAGGCTCATCCCTTGTTTCCTGTTTAGGATGCGGTTTCCGGTTTTCTCTTTTTCAATCTTTTCACTTTTATTTTTTTTCCAATTGGAGTAGATAGACTAAACTATCGCCCGGTTCACACTCCACCCACGTCTACTGAACAGGTGAAGAGGCGCATCCCTTGTTCCCTGTTTATGATGTGGTTTCCGGTTTTCTCTTTTCCATTCTTTTTACCCTTACGTAGCCCCCTGCGCATCAGTGGCGTTATCGCCTTGCTTGGGGTGATATGATTAAAAAAAAAAAAAAAAAAAAAAAATATTGTTTCTCGCTTGTCTGTTTTACGAATGGCAATCACTGGTGAACAGCAAAGAACAAACCAGTTTTGAATTGTTACACATTCTTCTCGCATAAGCATAAATCCCGTAAAGTTATTCTTGACCGCGAGAAAATCGAACTTAACTTCATCCAAAAGGTAAAGTCAATTCAAAAATTAAGTTCTTTGTGTTGATATCTATTAAAAAATATATGAATATTTTTTAATAATTTCGCCCCAAGCAAGGCAGGTTAAAGTGAAAAAAAAAGTACAGAGGGTGTCGAAAAAAGGATAAGAGATGGATGGGATTCTAGGAGGTAGAATATGACAATTGACGTTGCATTTAAACCTTTGGAGGTTGTAGCTATCAGGGAAGGGAGTCCAAAGATGGAAAGTGCAAGAAAAAAACGTCAGAGAAAAAGAAATGATTATATTTAACTATTTCCTCGCACTTCCCGCTGTGGAACTCGCTTCCTTATTCTTGTTTTCCTGGCGGCTACAACCTCCAGGAATTCAAATGCAAGGTCAATACTCATCTCTTAACCACTTGACCTAGTTCTTTCCTCAACACCCTGTATATCCTTTCGTTTCTCTCTATCTCTGCAACTGTCATCACACCTGTATTCACTTCCTTCTCTTGCTCCTTTCTAACGGTTTGTCCTTCCCTTCACTCTCTTCTATCTAGTGCTTTTACTCTTATGCAGCCCCCTGCACATCAGTGGCTTTCCGCCGTACTCGGGGTGATATGATTAAAAAAAAAATTCAACGGTAAATAGGTAGAACCACGATGCCAATCTAATTGCACACGTAAATTCATGTTTTCAGAGCTCCAGGGAAAGAAGATCGTCAGAGCAGTTGCCATGAAAATATTTGTAGAAAGGTCAGAGAGAAAGCCCATCACGTCGGTGAGAAATCGACTGTAGTCGAGATGCCAAGTCAAGATCGATTGCATTGAAGATTCGCCTTTGTATTTTGTCGAAAACTTCGAAGTGAATAGCATAAGCATCCGACCAAATATAGTAACAGTATTCAATGCAGGGACGAATGGTTTATTCATAAATATGCAATATGGAATCTGATGAGAAAAACTTTCTGGTCAGACACAGAGATCCAAACTTCCTAGCAGTAGATGCAGCTATTGATTAGATGTAGTCGTTGCACTTCAGGTTGGTTGAGAGAGTGAGTCCAAGGAGGCGCAGTGAATGATCGTGCTTTCTTTCTTTCTTTCTTTCTTTCTTTCTTTATGTATGTATGTATGTATGCATGTATGTATGTATGTCATTTGTACTGCTCTTCAATTCAAAATTGGTTCTTCCTTTCCAACATTTCATCACCATTTTCCCGCTTCACTTGCTAACCCACCTTACTTACCATTTTCTTTTTCATTATTACGCTTCTCTTTTTAAGGTAACATCGTCTTCATTTATGTGCCGCATCCCTTCAAGACATAGGCGGTAATGGCTCTTCACATCTTCCTGAGTTTCGGAGCTCATATTAGTTTGTCTTTTTGTTATTTCTCCCAAACCTTGTTCTACCATTCACTTGCTCAAGTTCATCAAGTACATTACACGCTGCTTTCCTTCAATCTGCCCCGTGAGTATCAGTTTTTTTCAAACTTTTCATTTTTATTAAGTACCACAGAAACTTCAGCTTTCTCTTTCTGATAAATATCAGTCAGTTAAGTGCCATACGTGAAACACGCTTGGGCGATCATGTCTCGAAAGAGACATAACTGACTGGGCAGAATATTATCCCGCAGTAGGTTGCTATTGCTTTCTGCGGTAGACTGGTTGCCGCCCAAGGCTCTAGAACTCCATCTGTCCTGTTATTTAACCCATAACTGGAAGGAAGAGACGGATTAATAGCTTTTCCAAGAATATTTGCGCGTAAGTGAATGCAATGAATTCAACTGAAATTCGAATTCGGCTCCCCGATTTCTCGTTCCGAGCCGATATCCACTGCACCACAACAAGTGTCCTTTTTGTTTCCATTTTTTCCAAAACCTCGTTGTTGCTCATATGTTCGGTTTATGGTATCCTCAGCATCTTTCTGTAGAGTCATATTTCTGTTGATTTAAGTCTCTTCTTCATCTTTGAGGCGACTGTCCAGTATTTTCTGTTGTACAGGATTTTCGCATTTCCCATAATGTAGCTTTTCTCACGATTTCAGCCAAAAGTCTTTTTTCCAACCCAAATAATTTCTCTTCTTTTTCGTTTTCTTTCTTTTTTTAATGAAAGATAAAAACAAAACAGGAAGAGTGCTTAATACCATCCATTCTTCTCATGAATCCACTTCTGAGTCTTTCTTCCGGCAAAAATAATTTCCTTCTTTCTTATTTTTTTAATGAAAAATTCTAAGCTGAGTTAAAAGGACATTTAATTTTAATTTCATTTTTTCCTCTTTTTTTTCTTTCATTTCTTTTTCTTATTCTTAATTTTCATTTTTGCCATTTTTCTTTCAACTTGTCCATATTTTAATTCTTAATGATTGTCAAGTTTTCATTCTCCTTTTTTCCCTCTGTTTTCTAAATTACTCTCTTTCATTTTCTTTTTTTTTTCTAATTACTCATTCATTCAGTATTCTCATTCAGTATTACTCATTCATTCAGTATTCTCTCTGTGAAATAACTTTTATTCCAGTTCTAGTAAGTAAATCTAGCAAATAAGTTAATGGCCCGCTCAAAGAATAATCCATATTAATATCAAGCCGGGCGTTTGCTTTTTTGTTTTTATTTTTTCCCGACAACTTACTTTCAGGTGACAAAGATGTTTTAATACATATGTAAAAGGGGTGTTGTTAGCTGTGCATTTGATCTTCATCTCATTTACTCGATATACTTGCAAAATACACAGCGTAAAATGTGATAGAAGCAAACTCCGTAAATAGAAAATTCTTCGAAAAGTATTATTACTTCTGTCAGCGAAGGCGATGAAGATAAACTAGAACGATAATCTAAATGGCTTGTATGTTTATATATATATATATATATATATATATATATATATATATATATGCGTGTGTGTGTGTGTGTGTGTGTGTGTGTGTGTCTTCAAATCCATCGTTTTGAGTTATTAAGTTTCAAGAAAGTTTACGCTAGTTTCCACGTAGACTAGGTTACATTTGTTATTCCTGTACATTTTAGGCTAGTCTCTCCTTAACGTTCAACGTGTGTAGTAGTGGGTTAATGGAGAAGTGTTCCGTTTAACAATGGCAGGATATTCCTATCGTGAGCAGGCAGATATGATTTTTAGATACGGCCGCGCGAATAGTAATGGACGCGAGGCTGCACGGCTGTGTCACATTGCGTTTAAAGACCGAAGGCAGCAAAGTCATGCAACCTTTGCTGCTATTTATCGTCGCGTTGACGAGAGATGAACCGTAGCACCACAAACTATGGATCGAGGAAGGCGAGGATCCACTTTTACGTCTGACTCCAAAGAACACACATTACAGTCTGTCGGGGACGATTCAGGTATCAGCACACATCAAGTGACCCTAGCATGTCGTACATCTCGTAGTCCCGCATGGGGAGTAGTTCAAGAGCAGCTCCTTTATCCGTATCATTAGCAGCGTGTGCAGGGTCTTCCGCCCTCTGATCACTCACTACTGTAGAAATTTTGCCGATGGTTCATTGCACAGATTGCCAATCCGTTGTTTTTCTCTTCAGCCTGGTTTATGGGGGGAGGCAACAGATGAGATGAAATAACAAATTTACACCACCAACATTTGTGCGTGGATTAGAATTCACATGGTACTATACAAACTAAACACCGACAGTTGTTTGCGACTAATGTGTGGGCTGGAATTGTAGATGACTATCCGGCAGGTCAATTTATTCTCTCAGTACGTCTTACGGGAGCTGTCTACAGGGAAATTATTTAGAACACACTCCCAGACATGCTAAAGAATGCACCTCTGCTAATAAGAAAACGCATGATGATAAGGTTTTAGCACGTTTTACTCACATTGTTTACATGAAAGATGAATGGCTAGAGGGGGACCGGTTCCATAGTCTGCACGTTCCCCCAATCTCAATCCTTTGGGGTTTTTTTTACCTGTGGGGTCTCTTAAAACAATTGGTTTATTCAGCAGACATTAATTATGTAGAAATGATCCATCAACGTGTGATGGAAGCCTGCGAAACCATTCAGCACCAACTTGTCCGCTAGTCAATGATCCGACGGAAGCATGCATGTGAAGAAGCAAGAGGGGGACATTTTAAACATTTGTTATGAGTTCTTGTTTAGAGATAGGTACACCAATGGCTTTTTGGACATATGTTTATATTGACATCATACGTTGTTTTGGTGTCAGAAAACACCCCTAACGTTTGTAAATATATTTTTTGATACAAGCTATATATATATATATATATATATATATATATATATATATATATATATATATATATATATATATATATATATATATAATTGGTATTAAATTATTTTGTTAAAGTTGCTAAATCGATATATTAAACAGTGGAATGGAGTCATGGAACTCATTAAATGATTATCTTATAAATTATGATTCATTAGAAAATTCAGATAAGAACACCACTAAATTTTCATCGATACTTTGCAGTCGTGGAACTCAGTAATTAATTAACTTACGAATTATAATTTGTCAGAAAATTCAAATAGGAAAACCGAGAAATTTTCATGGGTATTTGATCGTCATTAAACTCATTAAATGATTAAATTACGAATTATGAATCATCATAAAATTCTAAAAGGAAAACCGCGAAATTTTCATGGGTATTTGATCGTCATTAAACTCATTAAATGATTAAATTACGAATTATGAATCATCATATAATTCTAAAAGGAAAACCGCGAAATTTTCATGGGTATTTGATCGTCATTAAACTCATTAAATGATTAAATTACGAATTATGAATCATCATAAAATTCTAAAAGGAACACCGTGAAATTTTCACGGGTACAGCTAGTTTTATTTGATATACATAAATACGTCGCCGAATTGTTAGAACATTCGCTTCCCGACCATGATACCCGATGACGAAGGGTCAATTTGTCACGAAGGTGACTTTTTGATATTATCGGTTTATGGAGGCGATCCAAGCGTACGATATCATTGAAAAGTGTCTCAAAGCTATACTACAAGTTGATCCAAGCTTTGTAAGTGAAATTAGGTAAACGGAAATATTTGGGAATCTTCGGTGGTTGTGAGAATACAAGTCATCGTAGCTGAAGGTTTGAGCGCACTGGCCTTGTTTCGTCTGCTGATCACTCTCGATGAAACGCTCTCTCTCAGAACTAAGGGTTGCTCAGCATAGTACCAGTATGAACCACAGGATTTTCTAGCCATCCTAGTAGACAGACATACCCGGATACTAGCGGCTAGATATTATACATAAACATAAATGCATACTTTAACATAAAATAAAAGCTGTAAACTACAATCGTTGTGTATACCGTTTTGTATTAAAGCAAAATATAGAAGTGCACTTTATTTATGTTTGGATACAAAATTGAGCAGATATGAAAAACATCAAAGAATTTAATAGAAAGCAGATTTCACTTAAATGCACGTCTCAAGCTTTCCTAAGCTGCTCTATGAATGATACACTTAAGCCACGTCAACTGACAGTTTCCCTCTGTTCAGATGGTAAATGCAGGTTCAATAACCGGCTGGAAAGCCTATATTTTTCTTTAATAATTTTTTTTTTTCGAGTACCAAGGCCGATAAACAAAAATAAATAAACATACTGACATATTGTTTCTTAAATAATTGGAGTGCCTACGCAAATATGAGTACCAATTTAATGTGATATATATATATATATATATATATGTGTGTGTGTGTGTGTGTGTGTGTGTGTGTTAAAAGTGTGAGTGAACGTTTTATTTAAAGTGTAGATTTATTGTTATTGTTAAAAGACAAACGGATCTCGATATGTAAAGTCAGACATTTATTCGCTTGAAGAGAGTCAACTTTGGACTCGAAACACGAGTAACGACACAAATACCACTATAGACACCTAATGTATGATACAAAAAAAAAAAAGTAATATCATTATTAAAAATAATAACAATAAACCTACAATTTAAACAAAACGTTCACGGCTTCTCACACTTTTTTTTTACCTATACCAATTTTTCTCGTTGGAACAACCCCTATTTCTGTTTTCAATATATATATATATATATATATATATATATATATATAACATAGTGATGATCATCCACGTATACTGTCTTAATATGTATAGGAAAGAATATTAATAAAAAGTTTTGAATTTAAAGACGTACTTTTTTAAACAGTATTTGTTTATTTTTATAGTGTTTTATATTTCAGACCGCCCTCGGTCCTTCATCAGAAACAAGTGATTTTTAAATTAGAATTGGAAACGTATTTTTACGATGGCGTCCTAATACTTTTTTGTTTACATCACGTGGTGTCGATAAACCAATCAGCATGCGGCACGTCCGTTTGTTTATTTTCGGTAAACCAATCAACACGCGGCACGTCCGTGGAGAGAGTCTGTTTGTTTTAGACAAAAAATCTCTTGGAATATCTATTTTTTTGTTTATATCGCGTGGTGTCGATAAACCAATCAGCATGCGGCACGTCCGTTTGTTTATTTTCGGTCAACCAATCAACACGCGACACCTCCGTGGAGAAAGTCTGTTTGTTTTAGATAAAAAATTCCTTGGAATATCTGAAAGAACATTCTTTTTACCTATTGAAATATTTGTAGAGATTCAACACACCTAAGTCCCTGTTTAACCCTAGCTTGTGTGTGTTTAATTTTAAAATCCAGTATTTTTCTTTCTTTCTGCGTGTGTATGTAGAACTAAAATTGGAGTCTATTAGTAAACATTTGCAATTTTCTAAAGTGTGATCGGGTTGATTAAAATGTGCTGCAATTGGGGAGTATACATTTTTTTGTCGTATATTTAGTTTGTGATTATTGAAGCGAAATCTAAAGCTATTACCGGATTCGCCGATATATCCACTGTTGGGGCAAATTGAGCAGAAGAGATAGTAGATGATGTCTTTGCTATCACAAGTAAGGTTTGGTGGGTGTAATTTTATTTTTGTGTTGGGTACAGAGAATGTTTTGTCTGTTATTAGATGTTTACAGATTAAACAACGGGGCTTTCCACATTTTAAATTCCCTGATAGGTTTGTATTATTCAAATATTTGTTAGAAGTGAGGATAGTTGATAGGTTGGGTGTTTGTTTCTTTGCATTTATGGGTGGCCTATCGAAAATGTCTTTGATGTTTTTGTTTGATTGGAGGTTCCTGTAATCATTTTTTAAATTTTTGATGAGTGTGTGGGAATATTGATTATGGTTAAAAACCATGGGAATTCGGTTATTGTCTTTTCGTTTTTTGTATGTGAGAAGTGTGCTGCGGTCTATGTGGATGGTTTTATGTAGTGCTTCCTTTATTATTTTTATTGGGTATTTGCATTTTAGAAACTGTTTTGTTAGGTTGTTAATGTTGTTTAGAAAATCTGGATGGTCTGATTGGTTTATCGACACCACGCGATATAAACAAAAAAATAGATATTCCAAGAGATTTTTTGTCTAAAACAAACAGACTCTCTCCACGGACGTGCCGCGTGTTGATTGGTTTACCGAAAATAAACAAACGGACGTGCCGCATGCTGATTGGTTTATCGACACCACGTGATGTAAACAAAAAAGTATTAGGACGCCATCGTAAAAATACGTTTCCAATTCTAATTTAAAAATCACTTGTTTCTGATGAAGGACCGAGGGCGGTCTGAAATATAAAACACTATAAAAATAAACAAATACTGTTTAAAAAAGTACGTCTTTAAATTCAAAACTTTTTATTAATATTCTTTCCTATATATATATATATATATATATATATATATATATACACTGAAAAACAAAACGTTATCAGCAGTATGTAGTAAAATATCAGCGTCTGCCTCGTGACAACTGTGCGTGTCAAGCTCAACAATATACAAGCAGGTCAGTCAACTTAGAGTACTTTGTCTTAAAGTATTGAATATTGCATTTATAAGCAAGAAGAAGCTTTGTATTTTTTAAAAGCCAAGTGAAGACGAAACAGGAGCGTGAAAGAACAACATAGAGAAAAGAGAGGAGGAGGATGAAGACAACAAGAAGGTGCAAGAATTCGGAGTTGAAGAAGGAGAAGGAAAAGGAGAAAAATAAAAAATAACAAAGGGGAAAAAAAGAAGGAATTAGAAGATGAAAGAAAGAGAAAAATAAGTTGTTTTTTTTTTAATAAGAAAGAATTTTAATAAAAACAAAACAAGGGCAACAACCGCTGCAAACAAATAAACAAGGATAAAAAGTAAAAAAAAAAAGTGATGGCGATACAATCTCATATTGAAACGAAATAAGAGTCGTTTTGATTTAACAATGAAAGACAAGCGACATTTTTTGTTGTCGCAATAACAAAGGGCTATTGTAAGAAGGCCAGTCGACGAATATCCGCAAGTCTAACGTTAATAAGATTATTTACGTATATATAAATAAGATTATTTACGTATATATAAATAAGATTATTTACGTATATATAAATAAGATTATTTACTTATATATAAATTTATAAAAAAAAAAAAAGAAAGGGAAACAAGGAATTGGGGGTCGTGAATCATCCGGTAAAACGTGTTTTTAAAGAATAACGTTGGCTTGAGTGTGCCAATCTTCAAAATAAGGAGGACTTATTTGCTTCCTTTGAAATTGAGCATTTGATAATTTCACCATAAACTAGGCTTGAACACCTGGCACTGATGAAATCTATACAACGATTTGTTTTGTTGTATGTATGTTTAAATTAGTCTGATACAGGGCTACACGAAAATGAGTGATATAGCATTGTATCAGTTTTCAAAATAAGTAGTACCTATTTGCTTCCTTTGGCAATCAGCATTTGATAACTTGACCATAATTAAAGCTCAAATACCTAGCACCGGTGAAAATATACAATTTAAATATGCAGGTTCAAAACTTGTTACTTCAAACGGATTTGATTTGAGTTCGAGCTGTGTATGTGATATTAGCATCATAACCCGGCTTTGCCCGTGCAACTCAGAACATTTTAGTAGTAGCAGAAGATGCCAATGAGAGGAGTAGATGGAAATCATTTATTGATAGTTGGAAAGGAGAGCTGAGGCTGTTAGTAACCATTTTCAGCATTAAGAAGGCATTGAATGCATGTTGCTGTAGTATTCGAACGGAGTATAAAGTGTAGTTTTAGTGCCGGTCATACTTTTGTCTCCTTCTAAGAGGGGGTGGGGTTTTTTTTTTTCATCTGGAAATGAATTGCAGACATTTGCAGGAAGTGGAGTTAGTAATAAATAAGATAGAAGTTTAGCTGTTTCACATGTTTTCTGTTGACCAAATGAATAAAAATTAAAATATAAAGGGTCATTTTTTTTAAATAAAAAATATTTTACTCGCATTTGACACGCGTGATTTGATTTCTGTGACGTAATTTAGCAACCATCTTAGATGTTTTATGGAACAAATGTAAACAATCGGCTCCATTGGCCAGAAAGTGCGAAAGGGAAAATTGCTGAACTTAAACTCAAAAAGTATGTGTCGACCTGGCTTCCCTGTAATTATGTGTCCCTAGAAAGTTTGAATGGCGTGGCTTAAAAAATGTAAAGGTGCATAGGGAACAGTCACACACAGACTCACAGATTTTATATATAGAGATTATGCCAGATTATACATTGCGCTCAAATTTCAGACCAGGCCATTAAAGGAAGCTAGGTGTACGGCTTATATGAGGAAATTGCGGTTGATAACGCAGAAACACATTTGCATCCAGTATTGCTGGTGTGAGAACGAACAGCTGGGTAGATGGATATATAAACAAGCTCTCTAGAAATTACCGAGCAGCTCTCTGAATGTAATATTTGTGTGTCCAATCCTGGCTCTTCACACTCACACTAGCCGAAAGTATTTGATAAATATTCGAGTAAATAACATTTTAAAATAATGAAGATTCAAGTCTCGTGCTAAAAACAGCACGTGACTTGTGTCTTCATTATTTAAGATGTTCAGACCTATCTCATTACATATGCATGATCGAAATTCCGAACGAGTAAAAAAGAATGTGCTGCGCCAATTTTTTAAGTAATGAAGTCTTGTCAGACTTGAAAATCACCATTCCGAAATCAGTTATAACTTAGTCACCTGTTAGAAAATGCATAGCGATTTGGCAACTTAGAAGCAAATCATATTTTTTTCTAAATCAATAGTTTTTAAATCAACCTTTTTTTTTCCAGGCCACACCCCTAGCGACTTCTTGAGTCACACACCCTTCTCTCTGTACTGTAAAATCAAAACAACGACTAATCTAACACTGAAAAAGCGCATATGCATTTCGACTTTTTTTAGACGCTATCTAAATCTATCTAAACTTATTTATAAATGGAACTTTGTCTCTGTGTGTGTGTCTGTGTGTGTGTGTGTGTGTCCGTTACCTATAGACTCCAAAACGGCTGAACCGATTTTCTTGAAAATTGACACAGTTGTACTATATGCGTCTGCGAGTGTTCTTAGCTAGGTTTTGTGTCGAGGTACCCCCGATAAATATCGAAAATCGATAATCGAAAAAATCAGGTTATAGAAGGAAAGGTCCGATTTTAATCAAATTTGATACGCTTATAGACAAAGACATAAGAAACGATATTCAGAAATTTCAAGGTTGCAGTTCTCACAATAGTGCAGATAATTTGATATCGATACCAGAAAATCAAAATTTGACTTCATTTTTCTTTCAGTCTACGGTTTCGCTTTAACTGGAAACAACTATTGCTTTTTAGTCTTTCGTGCCAACGTTCAAAGAGTCTGCGCTCCATGACCATGGATTAGTTTTAAAGCTTTCATTACACCCGAGCAAGGCTGGTCTATACTCCTAGTTAAATATATACCGCCAAACAAAAATCAGTGGCTGTATGACTATATCTCGACCATTGACACTTGCAAACGTCGAATGTCTGATCCACTTGGAATGTGGCGTATCTTAAACCATAAAAAAGTTCAGATTTTAACTTTGGTTCTTCCTCTATGCGCAGTGTTTCTCCAGCACGTGGGTGAATATGTCTCTTCACAACTTCCTACTCCTTGTAGCTCTTAATAAATGATTTCTCCTAAGCCCTATTCCGTTATCTATTTACTTAAACACACCGAGTATGTTATGCATTGCTTTTCTCTTTCCCTTTTGTCCTGTATCTGTCCCATGAGTATCAGATTTTCCAGGCCTTCCTTCCTCATTATATGCATCAAAAACCTCAGCTGTCTCTTCCTGATGTTAAATATTAGTTTCCTTTTTGTTTCCATGGATAAGAAAATAAAAACTTGTCTAACTTATGTCAACTTTATTCTTCTTTATGTGTCGTGTTCGTTCAGAACGTAGGCGATCATGGCTCACCACACGTTCTTTAGATGTATATGATTTTGATTTTGACAGAGATTTTATAAAAAAAATTTTTTAAAAATTACTTTGTTCTGACGCACACCTGCCGTCTCAACCACTTACTTTATTTTAAGTGCATCCGTTTCCACCATGATTCCCTTAATCTTTCTATCGCTCCCCGTGGGTGGTAATACCTACTTTGGGAATTACAGCTATAAATTGTTTTGAATCCTAGATGTGTGTGTGTGTGTGTGTGTGTGTGTGTGATTAAAATTCAGAAAGCTGAAAGTGAACGGAAGGTCTTGATAGGTCATATTGTTAGTCATTAATACCTGATTGTAAAATTAGAATTGTCACCACAAACTTCTTGCCTGCTCGGAAATAATATGAGAGAGAAATACTAAAAGTGCCCAACATCTCCTTTCCAACAAAAACAAAAAAATTAAACAAAACAAAAAAACTAATGCTTGATCATTTGGCTAGATTTTTAAAAGTGAGTCATGACGAACATTTTTTTAGCACCCCCGCGTATAATTCCAGTTTATTGATTATATACATGTTAATTCTTTCGCATCCTTAAAATTAACTCAGGTACTTACAAAAAAGGATGCGTTGTGGTACAGTGGATATTGGCTCGGAACGAGAAACCGGGGAGCCGAGTTCGAATTCCAGCTGAATCCATTGTATTCACTTACGCGCAAATACCCTTGGGAAAGGTATTAATCCGTCTCTTCCTTCAAGTTATGGGTTAAATAGCAAGACAGATTGGGTTCTATAGCCTTGGTCGGCAACCAGTCTACCGCAGAAAGCAATGGCAACCTACTGCGGGATAATCTTCTGCCCAGTCAGTCATGTCTCGAAAGAGACATGATCGCCCAAGCGTGTATCACGCATGGCACCTAAACTGACTGACTGACTTATAAAAAAAAAAAACAGAAAATAGCGATTTAAATGCTTATTGCTTTTAAAACCTTAACATGGTAATAAAAGCGAGCGATCACATTATGGATGAAATGATTAAGAAAAAAATTAATCTGCAATTAATTTTTAAGATGCAACATAGGAACAGTTTTGACAATTTTATTTATATCTGTATACGTGATTTTTCCTTTCCTATCATCAAAACATTTTACAACATTGTCCATAAAAATTGAATATTCTGGCATTTGTGTTCATGATCAAACTAACTTTTACAGTTGCTAGAATTTTGTGTTAACATTTTTGTCGAGATTTACAAACTCTACGTTTCGTTCAATTTTGCAAACCTATCGATGAAGTCTGAATAAGCCGATTTGTTTGAAAAAATACTTTAACAAAAACTCTACTTCGCGGTTTAATAATTTCTTTAACTTTATAGAACTTCATGGTAAACAATAATTTTTAAGAAAATTTATTTTTTACTTTTTTCGTTTTACGGTGAAGATTAAATTATTAGATTTCTTACTCTTGAGCATGCAACATACAACCGGCCATGCATAAATATTTCTTTCTTCCAAGTGTTTGAAGCATTTGACCTTGTGATTTGTTTATAGTTCTCAGAAACGCAAATCGAACTAGAAACTGGATTCTTTTATATATAAAACTGAAAGAAAAGATACGCAAAAACAATATTGCTTTTATTAAATAAGTATTTATTTTAATCATTAAATTGCTTTTAAAATAGTGGGTGTACTTTGTATGTTAAATAATAAAATAAGAAACATAATTAAAGTTTATTGTACCAAGCTACGCATTCTAGTAAAACCAACTGTACTTTTCCCCTCACCTGTTTGCACCCCACAAAAAGAATTTGGTTCGATCGGTATGTCTATTTTAGAGGGTGGACGAACAGACTAACGGAAGACACAGAAGTTTATATATAGATTACTAGTTGTTTGGTACTTAGGATAAAAAAACCCATAAGGATAAAACAATTAATAAATTAAGTGATATCTTGTAAGAAAAATATAGTTTCTGGAAATAAATTCAATTTTATCATTCGATCCTTGACTAGTAGATGCAAATATTTAACTTGTCATTAACTACTCCTGAGAAACATAATGAAAAATAAATCATTGCACTGTATAATCGAACTTAAAATTATCCTAGATAATAACACAGGAGCAATACAAACATATATATATATATATATATATATATATATATATATATATATATATATATATTGTTTTTCATGTGTTTCATACTAAATGCAATCGTTAGGTTGTATGCGCTGTGTTTTTGTTTGACTATTTATATATACAAGTCGACAATGAATTGCGCACAGTCTATTGTATTATTATTATGTTGGTGGGTGGTAACGGCTATGTTTCAAATGATTTTTAGGGGCTATTAAGTGGGAATTATTCTGGGTCTGGATGCAATTTTTTTTGTTGTTTATTGTGTTGTTCGTTAACGTTTTTCATTTATTATTGATTATTTCATTGTTGGTTGATATTATTATGTTTACTTGTGTTTATGTGCGCGTTCATGGTTTGTTAACTTGTTTATTATTTACTTAGTTTATGTACTTATTTATTAGTTTGGATTAATTTATTTTGCTTATTCTTGTTTATTTATTTATTTTTTTGTTTATTCTTGATCGTTTTCAGGCTTCGATTTTTAAGTAACTTAGTCAAAATTTGTTTTTGTGTCTGTATTTTGAGATGAGTTCTGAGCGTTTATTTAGTTCGAGGGTCATTCAATATATAAGGTGATTTTTTCCGTATAAGGACTTCTAATACAAATAGAAGCTTACTTTTGTTTTAATTTTTTCCTTTACTTCTTTTTCAAAGGGAATGAATTTTTTGAAAAAAACTTTGAGAGTTTTGGAGATTAACAAAAATGGCCGACCAAGAAGCATGCTCCAGGATTGAATAGAGGTCAGTTATCAAGTTTTTGGTTGCTGAAGGGTGCAAACCAGTTGAAATTTATAGTAGAATGTCAACTGTGTATGGTGCCACATGTTTCAGCCAAAAAATTTCTACAAGTTGGCTAAATTGTTTAAAGAAGGACGGAGCAGTGTTGAGTATGAAGACAGGCCTGGGAGGCCTACAGAAGTGAGGTCTCCTGAGGTGATCGAATCAGTCAATGACCTCATTCAATCTGACAGAAGGGTGACAGTGGATGACATTGTAAGGACTTTGAGCCTATCTGTTGGACTGATGTCTCAGCCAATCGCTCGCAGCACTTTTAACTTTTGACAGCACACAAAATTGTCCATGAATTGACTACTCGAAGGCCTCTCACAGCAGCCCAAACGGTGCAGATCATCAACGAGCTGGGCTGGGAACTGCTCCCTCACCCCACTTACAGCCCAGACCTTGTACCTTCAGACTTTCACCTGTTTGGTCCCTTGAAATCGTTCACAAGAGGCACGAAGTTTGAAAGTGACGGTGAAGTCAAAAGTGCTGCGAGCGATTGGCTGAGACATCAGTCCAAAGATTTTTACGCTAAGGGAATACGGAAGCTTGGGCACAGATAAGAAAAGTGTGTGACACTGCTGGGAGACTACGTTGAAAAATTAAAAACAAACAGTAAGCTTCTATCTGTATTGGAAGTCGTTATACCGAAAAATTACACCTTATTTATTGAATGACCCTCGTAGTTTGTATTAGTCTGGGAAAGTAATTGTATCTATTTTCTTCTCTAGAAACAGTTTTTAGTTTTATGGATCGGAATCTGAAAAGAATCATAAGAACAAGGAACAAATAGAAAACGTTTTAAATCTAACATGTTTCTCCTTTATTATAGCTTCATCAAAGAACGAGACATAGAGAAAAAAGAAAGAGAGAAAATTCTTTTATTTTTAATCTTTGCGTTGTTTGTTTTTCATTCGTTAAGCAAATTTCGCGTGCTACTGTCTTGTCAAGCAACGTTCACCCGTCAATTTACAAGTAAGTGTATCATGAGTCTAGTTTTTCTATGTGGGATTCGAATTATTGTCTGTGCGTGCAAGTGAGTATGTAATAGGCATTTTTATTTATGTATGGAGGTCGTACACATGTTTTTTCTCCATATCTCATTCTCTGATAAAACTTTAACAAATAAAAAGGAAACATCAGATTTATGAACGTTTCCTATAATATATATATATATATATATATATATATGGGTCATTTAATGCCGAAATGTAATATGCTTAAGTGTGTTGAAGTAATAAAAATACAATATGTTATTCTGCTTTCACAGTTGTATATATGGTAGATGATACTCAACCTTTGTGCATATATATGTTTGTGGTGACATAATTACTAAAGACGGTGATGTGTACTTAATGTTGTAGTTTTAATGAAGTTAGGGTGGACCTGGGAAAAACAGCAGTGGCTCCAAAACCGCCAATCTGCCGGATGTAATTTATCGTCATACCAAGGGATGGAAAGAATTTATATGAGGAGTAAGTAGATTAGAAACTGTAATATCGATTCTACTATATGGTAGAGAATGCTGAAAATTTTTCTCACAGATAAAGAGAAGAGAGGAAAAAGAGAAATGTTGTCCTACAGAAGGATGCTGAGAATAAAATATATTTCGTTTAAAGGCACGGTCCACCAGCAGACGTGAAATCAATCTCTCCTATCATTCTGAAGATGAGATTCTGATTTCGAAATATTTATGAATAATAAATAGGTAATACCCAACACCTTCTTTATCTTCCTTTATTTTACTAAACGCATTGTGATATTCTTCAAATACCTACCAATACACTATATATATACTCGCTCATGGAGAGAGAAACCATAGCGGGGCAGCGTCGACTTAATTCATTAGAAAGACCATAGCGAGGCAGTGTAGGTTCAGTTCATTCTCTTTACTACCAGTTATTAATTTTAATTACCAGTTATCAAATTTCTTGCCGCGTGTTTGCTCTTTAACAGTTTCTTATTATTTTATTTTCTCGCAATAATTATGTCGTCGAGCAGTCAAGAATGAATATATATATATATATATATATATATATATATATATATATATATATCCTTTTTATTATAAAGACCGTCATATCTATCTATCTATCTATCTATCTATCTATCTATCTATCTACTGTCCTTTGGATTATCTTTTCTTATATTTTACGTACCTACTCAATCGTAGGTACATCAATACATATGTTGATGTCATTTTAGACTGCATATCGATACAGATATTTTGCCATCATTTTTGACAGCAGGGACCCATTGGTAGAATAAACAAGTAAGCTCAGTGGGTGTTGAGAAAATATAATTGTGCCTGAGCAGATGTCTGCAATGGGGAATGGCTAGCCGCTCTAGCAGACAGGTGAGCTCGAAAGCAAATCGCCCTCCATTATTTTTACGTATACAATTGCATGCGCTGAGGTTGTGACGGTCAACATAAAAGCGTTTGCGGCTAATGTTTATTGGTACCCAGACTAACTGAGTCAGTCTACCAAATGGTTTTGTGTTAGTTTCTCATGTTTTTGTCATATTGTTTTTGTAATGTTGTTTTTGTAGTGTTGGAAAAGCTCTTCAATTTTTACGATAGCTGCAAAATTCGATCGACGTGTTTGCATTAAATTTTACACGCAGCTCTACAGACTTCCTAGATGTATACTCGCAATGCTTTTAATGTTTTGGCAAGCATCTGTTTGGTCAAACATGGTATTTTTGAGTGGCAAGCGTATTTCACCGCCAGTCGAGGGTCGGCTCAAAATGATAAGCGTTCAAAGGACTTTTGCGGTACTTTTTGAGACGTATAAGAGAAACGCTGGTTCGATGCGTTATTCCCAAAGGAACTATTTCGGATTTTACTAGAGTAATCACGTACTTCGTTTGCATGGATCTAGTCTGAAAACTTTGACATCACTTGGTATATATATATATATATATATATATATATATATATATATATATAGAGAGAGAGAGAGAGAGAGAGAGAGAGAGATAGAAAGAGAGAAATAGTAAACGACAATTTTCTAAGCACAATGACGAATGTATGGAGCACCCAGTGAGGATCGATCTCACTACTTAGTTGCAATTGATGTAGCTAGCCAAGCCTGCTGACCATTACAGCACGCAGAATTATTTGTCTTCTTCAGGTGATATTTCAAAAACAAATGGTGAAAATGATTTATTTTAGAAAATATAAAATTAATTCATGGTTATTCAGAAAGTTAAGCACAGGCGATTGGGTGAAGTTAACCAATATGAATAATGGGTGTGTCTGTATTCAGTCAGTTAAGTGCCATACGTGATACACGCTTGGGCGATCATGTCTCGAAAGAGACATGACTGACTGGGCAGAAGATTATCCCGCAGTAGGTTGCCATTGCTTTCTGCGGTAGACTGGTTGTCGACCAAGGCTATAGAACCCAATCTGTCCTGTTATTTAACCCATAACTGGAAGGAAGAGACGGATTAATACCTTTCCCAAGGGTATTTGCGCGTAAGTGAATGCAATGAATTCAACTGGAATTCGAACTCGGCTCTCCGATTTCTCGTTCCGAGCCGATATCCAATGAACCACAGTATTACTCAATCAAAAGTAAGTTTTATTATATATTATAAAGTTTATTATATATTATAGAATTACTATATATGATAACGTTTCCTAAAAATAAAGTCCTACTAAACCATAGAAATGAATTGACAGTATTATGTAAACACCGTAAATCTTTAACGTTAAAATTTAATTAATTATAATGTTCATTTATAATTTATGCTCTAATATTACATAAAAATTATTTTATTAAAGTTAATGACCTACACAATACTTATTTGACTTTTATAACTCTAATATACCTTAGTATACCATAATTACTCAAATTTTATGCTAAACAATTTAGCCCTTTTAATATAATATAGAAGTAAAAATGATAAATTTAAAAACCTAAAATCAGCTGTTAAAACACAATGTCTATCCTCTTTTGAATAATATATGTTCCTAGTATGTATCTTCCCCAGACAAATAAAAATATTCTACTTCATAGTTCAACATAATTCTCACTTTTGATTGAGTAATACAGACACACCGATAATCATATTGGTTAACTTCCTCCAATCATTGCAAAACACGAAAATGGCATCCATGTCAGATCTCTCTGTTCATCACGATATGTCTAAATCGACAACATCTGCTATTCTAAAATATAAGGAATGATAAAAGCAGCTGATGTATTTTACATTAACTATGATGGAGAAAATTGTTTCAGTTTACGAACTTTTCAGAACACGATCAGCCTTCAGGAACGGATTAATTTTCACTGTATATCAATAAATGAGCTGATATGAAAATGGCTGCCTCACTGGAAGTCCGACAGAAGCAAAGAGCTGTAATCGAGTTCACTGTTGTCGAAGAAAAAACTCCTGAAAATATTCTCAAAAGACTTCAATCTCTTTGCTCTAATGAAAGAGACACTGAGTGACAAACATTATTGTGGTGATGGAGAAGTGAAAACTGTTATCATTCAACCACGACAGTAATTGAATATATTCTTAAGTCCGACATTGTGTGAATCTAAGCTGCTTTCGAGCTTCACCACTGATTTAATTCTCAATTGAATTTCAAACAGTTTACAGAGTTCGAAAGACACCTCCGTAGCTACATTTTGAATTTTTACTTTGAATTTTGGATCTTTAGAAAAATAGTTACATCAAAATATGTGAAGACTACATAAGGGAGACTAACTACATAAGTACAGAAGTGAGGGACTAACGCTTCTAATCATAAATCTTATTCTTTATAACTTTTTTCTGTTTAATATCATTGCATGCGATTTTCAACATTTAAATACTGATATCTTTTATCATCTTTATCAATTAAACTTTGCTTATCAATTATCATTTTATCAGAGTTGATTATCAGAATTAATTATAAATACAATTTTTTATTGTTTTTTAATCAATTGCATATAATTTTATTTTTTAAATATTTTTGAATGCGGTTTTCAGCATTAAATTTACATTAAATTAATAGTTATGCCTGGAAAAATCATGGATTACATGGAAAAATGCGATTATAAGAAATTTTATTACATAGAATATTGCAGCTAAAAATAAAATTTGAATGCAATATTTTCAGTAAGAAGTTTCATATTTTTTACTTCGCTAGAATATTTTGTCCTGTACTTTTCCAGGTTTAATACAATTTTAAGAATATTACTTTTCATGCGAGCATTTTTCCATGTTATAAAGAATTGGCTACATTAACAGCTACTTGAGTTTTACGAAATTGGGATACATACCTTCATTCGTAGGTGGAACACTGCACTGAAAGAGGGGGTGACTATGATGAGAAATAAGAGAGTGAACTGGTGATAAACGATATGTTTGATTGTGTTCATTATTTCTTATATAATAAATCAAATTGCATATAATAAATCATATTTTCAAATCATTTCACCACAAGCAAGTTAATAAAGCCACTAAGATGCAATGAGTAACTGAGAATATGAGAAAAACTACCCTGAAGGAGAAAGGACAATAAAAGAAAAAGAATTAAGAAGACAGAACATAACGAGTGAAAATAAATTTAAGTTGTGGAAAATTAAATTTGACTGGAAAGCAAGAAGCCGGAAAACAGTTCCACAGGCGATAAGTGCGAGAAAAGAAACTGTTAGCATAGAACTTACGGTTACATTTAGCCAACTCAACTGTAGATTGATGAGATCTCATCGCTAGTTTAGTCAGTCACTTCACTGTCATACGTGATAGACGCTTGAAAGAGACATGACTGACTGGAGATAAATTTTCCCGCAGTAGTTGGTCATTAATTTCTGCGGTAGACTGGTTGCCAATAAAGCGAATCTTGGACTGCGCTTAAATTCCGAAGAGACAAGCGAGATATGTAAGGAAATAAACTGTTACCAAGAGAACTTACGGTTATATCTAGGCAGCTAAACTGTAAAAGGACGGCACCTTACCTTACAGTCAGTCAGTTAAAGGCCATACGTGATACACACTTGGGCAACCATGTCTCGAAAGAGACATGACTGACTTGGCAGAAGATTTTCATGCAGTAGGTTGCCATTACTTTCTGCAGTACATTCGTTGCCAGCCAAGGCTATAGAACCCAATCTGTCCTGTTATTTAACCTATAACTGAAGGGAAGAGACGGAATAATTCCTTTCTCAAGGGTATTTGTGCGTAAGTGAATGCGCACGACTAGTCCTGGACTTAAATTCATGAAGTCGAGGTACCTTGGCAGAAAGTTCATCAAAACAAATACCATGAAAATATTTATAGAAAAGGCACATGAAAACTGTATTTCTGTACTTGGTTGAGGGACTGAAGTTGATATGCCAGGTCAGAACCAATAAAACTGCAGATTCTTCTTTGAATTTTTTTTCAAGAATCTCTAAATTTATAGCAGGGGCACTAGATCAAATGCGACAGCAATATTCAAAGCAAGAATGAATGGTTGACTTATATGATTCCATATGAGGAATTGTTTAGCATGACATTGTGAACTAAGTTTCTCAGCTGCAGACTTTTCAACTGATTCAATATAATCTTTCCACTTCATGTTAGCTGTAAATGTTAGTTCGAGAAAGCGCGATAATTTACTCATCTGGGGAAATATCATATATATATATATATATATATATATATATATATATATATATATATATATATATATATTAATAAATATACATATTTTCCTACGTCTATAGCACAACTCGGAGTTTCATGCATTATGTAGTCATCAGACACATTATTATTTATTATTTATTGTTCTTATTTTGAATTTTAAATTTTAGCAACATGTAACCGTAGAATATTTAAATTTTTAATCTTGTTATTAAAAAAGCAGTAACTTAACTTTATAAGATTTAATTCCCACGAACACCGAATGTACTTAAATTCAAATCTATTAAACTGTCAGTTTGAAATATGAACCTGATGTTCGACGAGCGGCGCGTCATCGAATTTAATTCGTTACCTCTTCGTCACCAGAACCCGTGGTACAGTTGGTATGATATCAGCTTAATAACCAAAAAGTGTCTGGGTTCGATTCCTGGTAGTGGATGCGCACTGCTGAAGAGTCCCAAATATAGGACCAAACGGCCGTCCAGTGCTTTCTGCATTCTGTTGAGGTCGAATAAAAAGCTCGATAAATTACTTAATTATTCAAAATTCTCCTACTACTTTAATTATATATATATATATGTGTATGTGTGTGTGTGTGTGTGTGTGTGTGTGTGTGTGTGTGTGTGTGTGTGTGTGCTCACAAGCTGCCTATTAGGTATACACATTTAATACCTAGTTGGATCTCTCGTCTTTATAACTGCCTCCTTGGTTTCGATTAGACAGTATTCTGTAAAAGAAGAGCCGAAAAATTCTTCGCATCAGTTGGGAGGACAGCATCATCTACAACGAAGTCCTCTCTCGGGCATATCTCCCCAGCATCGAGGCTAACATCTTTTGACATCGTCTCCGATGGTTTAGTCATGTGTCCAGAAAGCGTCTCGCTCGACTCTCACATATACTTCTGTTTGGAGAACTCGCCAGCGATCAGATGCTACGTAGAAGGCCAAACTGAAGCTTTAATTATAAGTTGAAGACATTTCTGACGTAAGCCCATATCGATTCGGCGACCCGGGAAACCGTTGCTGCAAATCGACTCTCCTTGCGTAGGACTCCGAGGAGGGAACCAAGACTTTCGAGTTCAACCGTCGACATGAAGAAGATCTGCAACATGTCATGAGGGCCTGACGCATCCACTTCCTACACTTCTCTGTTGTTCCTGCTCCCAATTCTTCAGGAGTAGGCTGGGCCTTCACAGCCAGCTCCGTCACCATCACAACAGGGAAAAAAGGGAATAAGTAGAGAGGCGGAAGATCCCAATGCTTAGATGCGAGCGGATGCCGACGATGTTTTGGAAGCAATTATTCCAGATTTGGGACAATGCTGTTTTTATTGTATTCTGCAGTTTGTTTTCATCGATTGGATGCACGTCAAGGATTCGAATATTCTTCTCCAAAATATTCGAAAGATGCTTTCTGGAATTAAGCTCCGGTGACTGTGGAGGTCACTTGATCACTAAAAAAACTTGCTGCTCTGTTTCATGAACCAATTTGCCACTATTTTCGATTTGCGATCTGGTGCGTTATCCTGCGGTAATTGTCTATCAAACAATGGGCTACGCGCTGTCATAAATGTGGTCAGTCACAATACCTACGTAGACTGCGGCATTTAAACAATCTTTTATTGTTATCAACTGTCCCAGTGTATATGAAGAAATCATTCTCGAAACTATAACAAAACCAACAATATAAGATTATCAAAACTCATAATGAGTATAACAAGTGAAAGAAATACTTGTTGCTTTGGCGCACAAGAAAATAGTGACACCAAGAATATAAAGCACGTTGAGTTAAATTTTTGTCTTTGTATGTAGCAAAAAAAAAAACAAAAAAAAAGAAAGAAAAAATATGGAGGAAATATTGACTTCTGTGGTAAAAATTCAGCAACAGCAATATTAGCAGTTGTTAGAACTCCAGAAACGGCAACAAAAGTTATTGGAAATAATTCTGAAGAAAACAGAAAGTTCTCCATATTCTTTTTCTGCTGACACTGTGACAAACGCCATATCTGAATTTACATACAATCCAGTTAACAGAATTAAATTTTCTGATGATTTTAGACCATACGAACAAATTTGCAGAGAGAAATGCAGCGATTGGGAAGACGAAAGAAAACTAGGACTGTTGTTGAGAAGTTAGTACCGATGGAATATGAAAAATACTGTAACTTCGAATTGCCTAAGAACCAAGAAAAATTTGTTTTAAAGAACTATTAAATATTCAGACAAAAGCTCATTATTCAACATTCGTCGTAAATATGAATCTAACGAAAAAAGAAAATGAAGATTTTGTCACAAACGCTGGAGTTGTTAACAGTGAATGTGAAAGATTCAGATTAAATGAAATGACTCCGTTTAAAAGGTTAATTTTCATTTAAGTTTTAAAGGCATAACTAGTGTGTATTATGTGTTAAAACTACTACAAACTTATTCGATAATAACTGAATAGAATTATTTGATCTATGGGATTTATCTATAAGCATTTATTGCTAAAATGTATGTTGACAAGAGAAAGTTTAAAAAAAAAAACAACGAGAAAATTTAAAGAAAGAATTGAAAAAAAAAATTCCGGATGTTCTGTCGGATGAGTTGTGTTGGTGTTCCAATTCCAAGCGAAATTTCAAATAAAAAAGGTTTGACGCCAATATCTAAACAGAAATGAAGTGCACAATTCGTAGTATTGGATCGAGTCAACAAATAATTAGACAGACTTGAAAAAATGGGTGTGATTCAAAAAAATCGACTATTTAAAATGGACAACACAAGTAGTGCATGTAAAGAAAAAGACTAATAAAATTCGTGTTTGAGCTAATTTTCCTACAAGGGTTAAACAAGTGTCGAGGACCCCATAACTATCCATTATCAAGTTCAGAGGAAACTTTGCAAAAAAGTAATTTTAGTTTAAAGATGGAAAAGAAATGTAGAAAGACGGCATAATAATTCACGAATTGGAAAGATGATATACATGATTAAAAAAAAATAGGGACACAAAAGATATTACAATCAGCTAAAAAAAAGTTTTACCGAAGAAAAGCCGGAAAGAATGGAAAAACCTATGAAAGTACTCTATTATATTTTTGATGTACCTACACCCAAAGAATTAGTTGAAAGTACAATTACGATTTCCAGAAAAAGAAAACGTACGGAACGTCTAGAGATTACTCCTAAACGTAAAAAATACAAAATTCAGTACGTTGGCAAACTCGCCAGAAAAAGGAAGAAATAACAAATAAAAATAAAAATGTTTATTAATAAAACGAAAATAAAAAGACGGATGTTGTGGAGTACATAATACACCCAAGATGATTCAACTGAACTAGTCTAGATACTTAAATAAAGATCACCAGCGGGTATCATTTTTTTTTTTTTTACAATTTTTTATTGATTATTCTTGTAATCCTTAGCGAATTATAACACTAATTTATTGTTCTTACCTTACAGAAGATAGATTGTTATAACCTGGAGAGTTGAGTTATTAAGGAGAATTAACTAAAACTGAGATATCCAAAAGCATGGCATGTGGAATTAGAATAATCTATCCTCGTGGTCTAAATCAAGTGTTCGATTAGAAATTTCAACAAATATGAACAGAAGGAGGCCGGATCGTACAATGGTCGAAACTTCGTTAATATGTCAAGAAAGATGAGGACAACAGTCCGAGCAATGTAAACAGTGTAAATAATGACAATACCCCAACTCATATATATGCATATATATATATATATATATATATAGGTAGGTGAAAGTTTCTGAATCCATTGGTAATTTACTATTTAACAATTTACAGTTTACATCTAACGATTGATTTACATATGAAAATTAATTGTATAACAAATCACAGCTTGCAATAAGTGTTCGAATTGAATACCACCTTCCAAAGAGTTTCTTACTCGGTAGACATATGTTCTGCTCTTAGTTCTTATGTTAGTTTTTATGTTCGCAGGAGCACAAATTCTACTCTTCCTGAAATTGTTAGTTTTTCTGCCATTTGAAAATTAATAAATAATATTAGATATGATAATTAAATGATCAAATTTTACATCACGCCTCATATATATATATATATATATATATATATATATATATATATATATATACTAGTAGTATTGCCCGGCGTTGCTCGGGTGTAATGAAAGCTTTGAAACTAATCCATGGTCCTGGAGCTCAGACTCTTTGGACGTTGGCACGAAAGACTAAAAAACAATAGTTGTTTCCAGTTAAAGCGAAACCGTAGACTGAAAGAAAAATCAATGGATGTAAGTCAAATTTTGATTTCCTAGTATCGATATCAAATAAGTTTTTTCCGGTGTAAATTGAATTTTGAAGGCTAAATAAGTCATCTGAGTAAAACTAAGAACTACAATTATACCTACTTAGAGCCAAACCCGAAGCAAAAACTAAAGTAAAACACACACACACACACACACACACACACACACACACACACACACACACACACACACACACACACACACACACACACACACACACACATCTTGCCTTATATCTATATGTATTATCGATTTTCTGCACTATTGTAAGAACTGTAAACTTAAAACTTTTGAATATCGTTTCTTATGTCTTTGTCTATGAGTGTATCAATCTATAACCCGTTTTTTTCGATTATCAATTTTCGATATTTCTCAGGGGTACCTCGACACAAAACCTAGCTAAGAACACTCGCAGACGCTTATAGTACAACTGTGTAAATTTTCAAGAAAATCGGTTCAGCCGTTTTGGAGTCTGTAGGTAACGGACAAACACACACACACATACACACACAGAGATAAAGTTCCATTTATAAATAAGTTTATATATATATATATATATATATATATATATATATATATATATATATATATAATATGTGTGTGGGGGGGGGGAGATGTTATATTTCGGCAGTATGAATTCATTTTAAAAAAAGCTTTGTTAAATTTAAACGGCGTGACTTTATATTTTATTGTATTTTTACAGATTTCAAATCAAGTTTTACAGCAGGATCGAAATTGAATAAACGGGACAAATTTCTTGCTTTATTCTGTTTCTTTTCAAGTACCTTCGGCAATCTCAGCAAGAACTGAATGCTGTCAGTCTGATAGACAAGGTTTTGTGACTAAACCTTAGCATTTTTTCGAACGCCAGAATTCGAATTATTTCGAACATACGCGTATCGTATAAAATTAACGTCATGTTTCTCGCCTGCGACGAAAAATGTGTCTAAAATATTTTTACGTTTTATTTAGGTACCTCCGTCCATTTTCGATACCTAAATTTAAATTGAAATTTTAAAAATAAATAAGTAATCTGCAAGCTTTAAAATTAGCTTTAATTGAAAGACAAGAGATTAAATTTTTATTCCCGAAAGAAAAATATACTGGTGTTTTTTAAACCGAAATTATATTGATTTTAATCTAATTTTTTTCTAAATCGGAAAAATTAAATTTAAATTTCCCACCATTTTTGATTGATCAACATATTACATAAACAGTATCTAAATTTCTGTTTTAAAAATCTTGCAAAAATAAAATATACCTCGCTGACACGTCATTTAAGTCAATTTCTAAAATTGAAACTTACCTTTATCTGATTTCAATCAAGTAATAATTCCTTACTGCCAGAAATTTACATTAAAAAATAACTTTTTAACTACGGTAGCCCTACCTGTCATCATCTCGATTACGGAATGAGAGGGTGTTAAAAGATTTATGAGTTGTCAGACGGAAAGTATTGCGACCATACGGGCCAAAAAACATAAAATTTTAATTTCTTTTTTTTTTTGTTTTTAACTAAATAGTAAAATTCAAAATTTAATTTAATAATTTCAGCAATTATATAATATTTAATAGAATTTTAGTTTACATTTATGGCCAGCCATTTGAATATGTTTCTGAATAAATAAAAATTGACAAAATTAAATTTCTTTTAAAATAATTTTAATTTAATAAGAAAGAATGAAATTAAAATAACCAAACTAAGTTATTTTATGTTATTTATTAATATTTTTATTATGTATTTTTCATAATATTAAGTTATCACTAAGTTTAAGGCATGGTAAAAATATCTAATTTAATTTTTATAGTACTGCAGATGTTATAATTATGGTAACATGTTATGACTCCTATGGAACATCGTACTTACTCAAAATGGAACGTAAATGAACATATTTACACACAATTTTTTTTTATTTAATTAATTTAAAATATTTCTGCTAAACGATTTTTATTAAACTTTTCAATTTTAGATAGGCAATATGATAATCAGCTCTTAACTAAAAAGTCTACTCGCAATCAATTCTTTGGAGATTTTAAAAATATTTTTAAAAGCTTGTATATTATTAACTTATTTAATAATAAAAAACTGAAAACAATTCTTTTAAAATTTTATTATTAATCGAAAAAATTTTTTTCAGAGTATAATGTCCTCAATGGTTATTATTTATTTCAGCAATTAAAAGATTATCAAGTTAAATTATATCAGAGTTTTACTGCATTTTTTATTTTACTCTTCGGAGAAGGTTTTCGGATAGTGATTGAAAACTTAAGATAAAAAACATAGGTGATTTATATTCCCCAATGAGTCCTGCGTTGAACTAATAAAACAAAAGTTAGCAACTAATTAAAATTTTTTAACATTTCATGGATTTACGTGAAGTGGGGTAACAGAAATAAAAAATATATATTTTATCCAGATTTTTAAAAAATAATAATTTCAAAAGTAATTTCATTCATTTATGAATGAATACTGAAAGTTTTATTAAAATCCGACAATTATTTGATTTTTGCGAGAATTTCCTAATTAACGTGTTTGTAACCTAAAAAAGTGGCAAATGCAATTAATTGTAAAACAGTAGTAAACGTTTCTTAGCCACTAACTCAATCAAAACAAAACATTCTGACAAAATGTCGAAAATGTTAGAAAGGATTAATTTTTTTTTTAAAATAATGAAAAACTACTTTGATCTTTCCTCTTAAAAATAATATAAACATTTTGAGGAAAAAAGTTTGTTTTATTAAGTTTAGGACCTTTTTTAATCATACTATGCTGTTCTTTTTCATTGACGTATATGACCTAATGATTTCACGCGCATATTATTTCATTCAAGCTTTAAAAATAGTTTTTTTCTATGGTGATATATATTTTATTTAATGCATTTTCATATGCAATAATAATGTCAAGTATTTTGAGTCATTCTCTACAGTGGCTGCTAAACGGTATGTTGACATTAGGTCTATACGTTGGTTAAGAAGCTTTTAGCAATTTTCAAAAGATGGGTTTTGAATACGGGATCTGCTTCCACACGTAACTGGGATATTTGACAGATATACATATTCTGAAAGTTAACATTTCAACGGAATTCCTGGATGGATTGGCTATTTTAAATATTTTCCACTTTAAGAGTGAAATGAGAAAATTAGATGCATTTTCATCATTTTATGCTATTCTATTTCCGGAAAAATAAAAATATATGCCGTTTATGGAGATGGTGCCATAGCTGAGAATACTGTTCGTCAGATTCAGCAGTAGAAATTTGGATCTGGAATTCCGAAAACGTTTTAGTAGATCTGCAGTTGGTGTCTGGATCGAAATGACATATATATATTAGTCATCCACATACAAGCCTGCTTTGCTGTATCGCAGCTCATCAGTGTGGCTAGACACATTCACTTGCTTTTGGCCGGGATAGAAACTTGACCGATTTGGTGTCAGTCGAGGTCCCTACCCACTAAGCCATAGAATCAGAGAAAGGAAATTTAAACGTGTTGTATATAAGTAGTGTATACACACGCCAGTAACCGAAAGAACTCAATTCATTTCTGAAGAGTCACGCATATATATATATATATATATATATATATATATATATATTGATTGTTTAATACTTAGTTTTTGGTCTTAATATGGTTACACCAGTACACATTTGATTAAAATGTGTTCTATACAATTATATTGTAGAACTTTTGAATATTTTTCATTTTTAAACAAGTTCTTTCGCTACCTTAGTTTCTACCATGAGTGGTGTCTTCAGGCGATTTTTAATAATTTTATTAAAAATCGCCTGAAGACACCACTCATGGTAGAAACCAAGGTAGAGAAATAACTCGTTTAAAAATGAATATATATATATATATATATATATATATATATATATATACTTGGGCAGCAACCTTTCTTTCAAGCATCTTTTGTTGAATACTGCCAACAAAGAAGACTTTATTTATTTTTCCAGTGCTTTTACATTTTTCCGTTTTTCTATAGATAAGGAATGTAAAACCTTCCCATAAATATCGTCCCAAACGCTTTTGATAATTTCTATGGCCATTTTCAGGAGTGTGACGTCTTTGCTGTTGTTATTTCATCCTCATGTTTTGACTGCAACCTAGTAGTTTATGTTACGTTGTTTTTGAAAAAAAGAGCGTTCGTTCCAAGCTCTCACATGCCGCGCGTGACTGGAAATCGCTTGAGCATCTTTCTCTTTGAAAAAAAAAACATTCAATAAGCAAGTAAATAATGTAAGGTTAGGGATAGGAGAGAATTGTTTGATATGTAGTGCTTCTCTAGTAGCGCGATGTTTTGATACTTGGATTTATATAGTAGTCTTCTTTAAGGGCTCTTATAAATTATGGTTAATAAATGTTTTTATGGCCCTTTATATATATATATATATATATATATATATATATATATATATATATATATATATATTTCCCAAAGTGTGTTTATTTGTGTATGTATATGTATATACATATTTTATTCAGTGCTTTTACTGCCTTTCTCAGCTTATCTTTTGAAAAGCCTCCAACATAATGAAAATACTTTTCGCTTTCGTATTTCATATCGCAGTCATTTGACAAACATCGAGTTAAAACCACTCAACAGAGATCAAATTCACCCTTAGTGTTTTGCCAGATAAGCATGTCAGCTAATGTGCATTTACAAGTGCTCCTTGTCGAATGAATCCTACTTATAAGTCGTAGCTTATGGCCGGATGATACGAGATATCAATTTTTATACAACTTTCATTATAAAGTTTCTGTTGAGTTCGACTAAAATGGGACGCGAAGGAGACTGTCTTTCTCTATTCTGGATTCTATTATATGTCACTTTTAAACATATTTCCCTGTATCATATGTAAATAGAATTAACTAAATTTCATTAACACTAAATGCGATATCTATGACCTTAAAGTTTGTTATTCACACACGTCTCAAGTGGCATCTCATATTTTTCATCGCTCTAAAAACGGGCATTTTACAGTTTATAATTTGATTTGTTTGTTTTACGGAATATCAACTTCCTATGAGTCATTTAATGCCGAAATCTAATTTTCTTGGAAGCTTTGAAGTCATAAAAATATTATATATGTTATTCTGCTTTCACAATTGAATACATGGTACATGATACTCATCTTTTGTATGAACATAATAACTAAAGACAGTAATATGCGTGTTTTATGTTGTAGTCATATTTTAGAATACAGTTTAATAAGAAATTGTAGGATATTATATGAATTAATACATGAAAGAATTCTTTTATGTTAATTGATGTATTGTTCGTAATTTTACTATAAATAGGTATTGTAATTTTTTTGTATAAAAGTTCTTGCTGATATTTTACTGCCATACTTGATTCACGCTTGGACAATCATGTCTTTTTCGAGACATGATTACCTGAACAGAAGATTTTCCCGCAATGAGTTTCCCACCAAGGCAACAGAAACCAATCTGTCTTGTTATTTAAGCCATAATTGAAGGAAGAAGAGATGGATGAATACTTTACCCGACGGTATTTGCACGTAAGTGAATATAACGAATTAGACTGGAATTCGAACTCGGCTCTCCGATTTCTCATTCAGAGCTGATATCCACTACACAACAATGCACATCTTGTTTACTATAGAAATTTTCTTTTCATACTTTCATAGGATTTTGTTTTTGCATGGGGGTAACTATTTACCCACAGCTGGCACCCCAACAGGTGCTAATCCTACGGATTGGGGTTAGCCTGGGAACAGCAGCAATTAAGAGGAGGCTCTTTGCTCCACAAAACCTCCTATCTTCCGATCAGAGGAGTTGTTGCCCGATGTACTATATCGTCATACCCAGTGCTAATGTACAGTTAACTGTGGAAATATCCGTAGATGTCGTTGTGCACATAAATGTGGAGGTGGGTGAAAAAGTTATAGATATAAATTTGTAGCTACTAAACATAAAATCAAAACTTAACCCCGACAAAATAAAAACTACCATTTATAATGATCCGTTTTTTTTCTTCCTTTTTGTTTTTATAATTCTTTCTGATCGATAACAGTAAAAAAAAATGCAACATGTATGGACATGTGAACAACAACGATGATTTTGAAAACAAAAGAAACAAATATTTCCCTTATACATAACATCAATAAAAGAGAGTTGAAATTTCTAGGGAACATAATGAAGAAAGAGGGCTTGGAAAATTTGATATTCACAGGACAGATTGAAAGCAAAAGAAATAGAGATAATAAAATAACAAACAAAAAAACATAAAAACAAAAAAAAACAAAAAACAAAAAACGCATAACCTACCATCGAGCTCTAGAATGGATGAGCAAACAAAATTTAGGGGAGGGAAGAAAAAGACAAAAGTACTGCGGACGACAAGAAATTGTGGAGAGCCATAGTTGCCAGCATCTTGAAGGGACACAGCAAAAAGACGCTGTTAAAGAAAATTTGTGCTTATTGATAAATTTATCAATTTTACAATATAACCGTTTTAATTTTATTGAGAAGGAAAGTTTTGTTTTGTTGATTCTGAACGTTTCGTACGCACATTGGTATCGGAGAGTCGACTTCGAATTCTCGTTTCGTCTGCTGTGTTCATTTTAACCCAAATACCCTTCTTCCAGAGCTTTGGGTCTAATTGTAGGGGAGTCTGGATCGTCTAGCTTTTGGCGGTAGTCAGTTTAGGAGAAGGCTAATTCTGACTTCAATTCGATGGAAAAATCAACGGGAAACCACTTTGCATCATTCCTAAGAAGTCATGACAATTCACAAATAATAAAGAAATTTGGAGATAACAATAACAGACTTGACCCTGAAGAGAGACGATATATTTAAGTTGATTAACGCCCAAATACTCATATTATGTGGAATCTAAAACATTACACTTTTTCTCAAAGGTTCAATTCTTTGCACACACACACACACACACACACACACACACACACACACACATATATATATATATAAATATAATTTTAACCGTTATAGATGACGTCACTTTGGGTTGATTCAAATTCCAGGATGTATGTATTGTTTACAACACTGACAGAAACAAGATCTTCATAATAACCAAGAGAGTGATGTAGCCAACATTATCTTGTCTACCTCACTGACAACCACTACTTCATAATGACTGACACGGTCGGAACTACTTGAACAAAATAGAAAATGTGCACTTCAGATAGCTTATCTACAATTTTCATCTCGATACAAAACGTTTTATTGGAAAATTAGATAAGTACAATTAAACAAATTACATACAAACTTTATTGGTTGAATTTAACAAAGCTTGTTTCGATGAATATCAGTTGTTTGAATAAACCTATATATATATATATATATATATATATATATATATATACACACATACACACACACACATATATATATATATATATATGTGTGTGTGTGTGTGTGTGTGTGTGTGTGTGTGTGTGTACAATAGACCACGAGTCCCGTAAGCTGTCTTCTTAGTGGCACTATATATATTACAGCCGCAGCAGAAGTGCTTTGTCTTGGGAACTTTGAGAAAGATAGCTTGACTCTCTCCAGGTTGGCTTGAAATCAGAGTTTTCTTTCTCCTAGACTGTCTTCAAACTAAGTCTGTCGTACTATTTATCCATAGCTGTAGAGCAAACAGATAGATTCATATAAAGGAAATTAGCACGTAAGTGAATGTCATATACTCGAATGGAATTCAACTTCAGCTTTTATATTGCTCAATTCAAGCAGCAGTCCATTACTCCACCGTGCCTCTATGACCCACGAGGTTTGATCCACCTCCTAGATCTGAAAGTGTCGCTAAAATATTGAAGGCTGCGATCCTTTTTCATAACTAATTTACTAACTTATTTCGGATCAGAGAGACTAATTTAAGAGCTCGGGTCGGACAAGATACACTCTCCTTAAATCGTTTTATCATAAATGCAATAATAATAACAACGAAATTTAACCAATACTGCTCAAATGTTTCTTAAAAGGTGTTGCTTAATCTAAGTTGCTGGCGAGTTACATTTTGGGCTGATGAATTTTAAAACTTAAGTAATACCCTCTAGAAAAATTTAGATGCTATGAATTTAACTTATTCAAGATCAGTAGGAGTTAATAAAGCCAAAAAGAGCTGTGATTTACTAATTATTAAATCTAGAATTCTTGGCCTAGGATATATATATATATATATATATATATATATATATATATATATGTAATGCTGCACATATTTTAGTCGATAACACAATAATACTCACACATACACATAGTGAAAAGAACTTTCAGATATTGGAGCCCTCAACATAAAACCAAAGCAACCCACACTTAATAAAATCACATTTCAATCTGGTCACAGCATGTGACGTCATAGAACTGCATTGCAAATTTAAGTCCTGTGTCTGCTATTCGGTGACTGTTATCGTTGTATAGCAATGTTTTGTGTCAACATAAGATAATGTCATCTTTGATAGTAGATGTCTTTATGTTAAAATCGCTGTAACCTCTCTGAAGATGGCTAATGTGAGCCGAAAGCTTAGAACCAGCATAATAAAAAATATCCAAATGTTGGACAATTTTATCTTTATTTTCACCTGAAATTAAAGTCAAAATACAATTAGAACTATTTAGAACGGCTCATGATTAAACTTAATAGACATTAATTGTCTGTTATACTTAACAATATATGTTTAGAAAATTATCTGCTGATTCGATACTATATATATATGTATGTATGTATGTATAGTGTATTGATACAGCAGATAATTTTCTAAACCTATACTGTTAAATATATATATATGTTTAGAAAATTTTCTAAACATATATTTAACAATATATGTTTAGAAAATTATCTGCTGCCTCGATATACTATACACACACACACACACACACACACACACACACACACACACACACACACACACATATATATATATATATATATATATATATATATATATAATGTATCGAGGTAGCAGATAATTTTCTAAACATATATTGTTAAAGGTGGTTCAATCACAGGTCTTCATTAAAATAGAAAACTTAAAAAAACGTACAAAATTGGATAGCCACGTGTGGCAATTAAAATCAAAATATTGAAAAGATCCAGACATAACGGAGAGTATAGTAAAACAGCCAAGTCTTAAAACGGTGGCAAAATATGTAGACTGTGCCAAGAAGAAACGTTAGAGATTATGCTGTTCCCAAACAAAAACGAACTGTTGAATGAAAGAACGGAAATGTAATCATACTAAAAAATAATTCTCAGGTTCATACAATCATGGATGAAAACACCATAATTCCTTGTAATTTAAAAAATTGCGCGTTCAAAAATTCCCTGCCACGTGAGCGTTAAAAAAACAACAACAACAAAAAACACCGTCTTAAAGAAAACGGTAAACGATAAAATCAGTTATTGCAAATCGCCTGAAGTCACCACTCACAGTAGAAACCTAGGTCGCGTAATAACTCGTTTACAAATGGAAATTATTCAAATGTTCTACAATATAAATTTATTGAACACTTTTTAATACATATGTGAACTGTTCTAACCTTTTTATGACCAGAAACTAAGTAATTAAACTATATATATATATATATATATATATATATATATATATATAAGTGATAAAAAAGGTCTATACAGGGCCGATGGTCTATTAATTCTAAGAAATTGCAACAGAAGAACGACAGACAAAGTAAGAAAAGAAATAATAAAACCTACAAAATCTAGGATTTATAATCGACAGAGAATCAAACCAAATTATAGTAACTTCCTTAGTTTTAATCTTCAACGCAAACAACGAATCATAAAAACCATCCAGAAAAACAAATAACCCAATAAACATTAACAACAATTCCACTAAGGCATTCAAACAAATACTAATATCTACAAATAAAATAACTTTAACAAATTCTAGAAGCTTCAAAATATTCAATGAAAACAAAAATAAACCATGAATCAACCCTAAGAAACAGCGGATATTGAAACAAACTAAAATACAAAATCGAAAACATTTCAAACACAACAGGAAAAAAACATGATTTGTTTCACCCCTTAAAACAATACAATAAAAACAAAAATAGAGAAAACATTCTTCAAAATAGAAGAACACTAATCAAAATTAATTACAGCTGGATAACATGGAGAAAATTATAATAAAGCGCAATAAAATTACTTATCCGAACCAATAATAATTACAACAATAACAATAACATCCAAATAGCACCATCAAATGAAATTGAAGAACAAAGAAAATTGCCCACTTAACAATAAATATTTAGACAATAACACTATATACAAAGCTATCGTAACTAATAACATTAGCAAAGACAAAAAAAATTATATAGACGTCATAGAAAAAGTTAAAAGAAAGATATTATTACCACAAAATGTCCTTTGAAAGAAAAAATACGTAGACAATACAACCCTATCAAAATGAATATTAAGCCAAAAAGAAACAATATACCTACCAATATTAAATGGAAATTTATAAAAAGGGCATCCTCATACATTATGAACAGTAAAATTTCTAAACTAGGCTAAGAAGAAAAATTAGCAATGATCATTTTTCGACACTAAAATATATGTACATCTCTCACAACGGAGCTCAATTCGATCTATTTTAAACACGCACGGAGACCTGCCAAAACCTATCCGGAATATACTTGTTGAAAACACAAATATCATAGCATCATCCACATGCAAAAAAGACTAAAAATAATGAAGGCCTTATTAATAAAAACAACAACAACAAAAAAAAAACACTCAATAACATCAACTATAAACATGCTTACCGTTTTCAGTACAGAACACATACCACTATTCTACATTACAGATAACACCACATGAATTCTGTTACATGAAAAATAAGATTCATCCTAGAAAATGGCGAAAATTATAGCCGAAAGCGCTCGCATAAACAAAATATTTGGACAATTTTTATATAATTTATGTCCTCAAAAGAAAGAATCATAAGATTACATAACAAACCATCACACCTTGTCTGTCATTTTTAATGAAACCTGCAAAAAAAAAAAAAAATGTTGCCTGAATATACAACATATATATATATATATATATATATATATATATATATATATATATATATATATAAGAGCATAGGGTACATATGGATGGAATAATATTCCTTGTCCAAAGAAACACAATTCTTAAAAAAGTGCTCAATACAAAGTAGAGCTAAGAATATTTATTCAGAAATTATAACATGGATATTTTATAATGTCACTACAAAAGTAGCTATTTTGTTTCGACACTTCTTGTGTCTTGTCAAGTGATGTGATTTATTTCAAATTGAATGGTTTTAAAAGACTGAAAACAAGCAAAACTCCTATAATCAGGGAGGTATTGTTGTATGTAAAATGTGGACCAATCAGAGTAAAGCAACTCCTAATTTGGAGAATATGTGAGCAGACTTAAAAATAATTTTGGGGGGTATTAGTATTAATATTTGATTAAATTGAGATCGGCATTATTAATTAACTATTAGATCTACTTTATTATTGTTGCGAAATTTAAAAAAATTTCTAAGTTTAACAATTTATTAGATTTAGAAAGTTATTCATATATTAAACGAGGAAGACAAAGAACGCACACATAAATTGTTATGTTGCATGTAAGAATTATTGTGAAATAAATACAAACAACGTAATTGTATAAAGTAGGTGGATTAGCAGGAAGAGTAGTATTTACAAAGAGGTCGTTAGTAGAATACAGAACAAGGGTTTAGTAGAACGTATTGTCGTGAGACGTAAGAGCCTGACCAATAGAACACTTCCGGTCCAATACCGGAAATACCCGACTGACTTATTCACTCGGCTGACTTCCGAGGTCTTCCCCGAGATATCATCACTACTACTTTATGTAGTGCTTAGAACAGTCCATTACTGTAGACAAAGGTGGAGAGGGCCCCAACATAAATAAACCTACAAACATCCACACATGGAAAAATAGACGAGTATATTCACAAACACTGGCAAACAGACACATATACAGATTAATATACGCACGGGAGGATGTTTCAATGGTCTCAGTTCTGGGTCCAACCTTTAGCAATTTCTACATGACCAACCTAGAAAATAATATATTTAGCACCACTAAAACCCTCATCTACGTACAATATATTGATAATATTCTTATATTAGTTAAAAATATAGAAAAAAAATAATACAACTAAAATAAAAAAACTTTCAAATCAACTCTGTCCTCAAGTTCAGGTACGAACTTAACAAAGATAACAAAATCCCTTTCTTTGACATTTTAATAGACACAAACAATAACACATTTACTACTTCCCCATATAAAAAAAAACAGCAAAAATATCTTGTACTCTCAACTATAAGAGTGAATGCCCTAACTACTACAAAATAGCATTTATACCCAACTTAATTAACCAAGCACAAATCAACTCCTCCACAAAAAAGATATTTTACTCTGAACTAAAAATATTAACCAGACTCTCATTAATAACGACTTCCCAAACGACATTGCAGATCAACAAATAAGACGATATTTCAAAAACCTCAACACACATCAAACATATGGCACTTTCAGAAAAGTACCTAAACATATCAAACTCTTTTATTGCAACCAGATGCTCTATAACTACAAACAGGATGAAAAAGCATAAAAACCCCATTTGTACTAATCCTGTAGATTCTAATAAAAAATTAAAATTAATAATGTATTATAAAAAATACAATACTAATTATTCGTAATAACTCTTCATCACCAAATGATGTGTTACGTAAAAGCAACATTATGTATCAATTTAAATGTCTCTTGGGAGAATGTATCTCGGACAAAAAACAAATATTTATGTTGGATTTACAACAACTACATTAACAAACGTCTTACATTACACATGTCTGACCATTTGCCAATTTCTAGACATCTGCAACAACAACCCGGGCAACATTCACAATATAAAAATATAATGATCGATAACACAACTATCCTACATCAAGAAAACAACGAAAGCAAACTACAAATCCTCGAGGCAATATTCATTAAAAAACTTAAGCCTTCAATTAATAGAATCAGTTATGAATACTCAAGTAAGGTTCTAAAATGTTTATCAAAAGAGCAGTCTTTTCATGCTTTAACTCATGCATAACCATGATATTACAACATTAAAAAAACGTTTCATTTTGGATAATTTTAACGTTCTAATGAACGCTAAGCAATTTGTCAACAATTATATTTGAAGCAAGAAAATTTACAGTAATTTTTTTCAGTTTTGCGATTATTTATTTTTTTTTTTACCACAACTCACACCCCCGAAGATGTTCTCGGAAAGAGATTGAAAGTACTTGGGAACATCGAGAAATGAATAATAAATCAAAGTTACTGCTCATTTCTTACATCTTTCAATAATAATATGCGAAAAATTATCCGTGAGTATTGCCGGATTTCATTAAAAATAAGCAGACACAATGTTTGCAATTTGTCTAATCTAACATATATACGTATATATTTATTTGTAGACAGTCCCGTTTCGCTCTATCACAGCTCATCAGTATGGTTAGACATCCGATTGCTTCTAGCCAGGATTGAAACCCGACCGAACTGATACCGGTTAGCGCTTCTACCTCTAAGCTATGAGCGATCGGTGGAGGGACGCATATTTTAAGGTGTTGTATTTACACAATAGGTAAGTAGGTAGCATATCTTCATTCAAATATGCTTCATTGACTAATATAGACATATTGTGTCTACTCATTTTTATACTGATTCTTTCCAGTTCTCTAACCGGTTTCTTGATGTTTAGATGAAATTCATCAAGAAAAGCGCCTTAGTTTTTCTAACTCAAGTACTTTCGATCTTTTCTAGGATCATCTACAGGGGGGAGTTACAAATACAAAATTATTATAACAGCGATAAAATATGCATTCTAACTATAATCAAAATAAAAAAGTGCTAAACAATCTTAAGTATTAATATATTCCCCACTGATCCTTGTAAAAAAACAAAATTAATTATATATTATACTAAATTTAACACAGCCAACTAAATCCTAAGCAATAACTCTTCCCCGTCAACTAGTGATTTGGAAAAAATGTATAACAGTATAAATATCCTTTGCAAGATTGTATCTCTGCCAAAATAGTAAGTAGATATGTTGGCTTGACAACCACATTATCCAGACGTCTTACACTTCAGTCAGTTAAGTGCCATTCGCGATACACGCTTGGACGATCATGTCTCGAAAGAGACATGACTGACTGGGCAGAAGATTATCCCGCACTAGGTTGCCATTGCTTTCTGCGGTAGACTGGTTGCCGACCAAGGCTATAGAACCCAATCTGTCCTGCTATTTAACCCATAACTGGAAGGAAGAGACGGATTAATACCTTTCGCAAGGGTATTTGCGCGTAAGTGAATGCAAGGAATTCAACTGGAATTTGAACTCGGTTCCCCGATTTCTCGTTCCGAGCCGATATCCACTACGCCACAACGCACGTCCTTACACTTCATTTTTCGGATAAAAGTTCTATTGTACAACATGTAAAAACACATTCCTGTCCACTTTTACAATACAGGAGAATACTTGATGACAACACCAATATGCTACACCAAACACTCCACCCACTTCTATTGAACAGGAGTAGAGGTGAACACCTTGTTTCTTGTTTAGGAAGGGGTTCCCGGTCCTTCTACCTCCTACTTCGGTCTTAGTTTTAGTTCAATTGGAAGCTCTTTGCTGTTAGTGAGTATGGTGGCAATGTCTCTCCATTCTGAGGGTCCCGGGTTGGCAGTTTTCTGGTTGCTGCTTCCGACTGGTAGTTAGGAGCCCGAATTCTTGCGTAGCGTCTTGAGAGGCTGCTCTGATCAACAGTTGAATAATATCGGGGTTCCTGTAGTGCCATATCGCGCATGGACGGGCGTCCCTTCATGAACCTCCGGTGGGCAACCCCGAGGTCACATTATGCTTCAGGCTGCGCCAGTCTCCATTCCTCACATGCTGCAAATAGTAACCAACTGATTCTGCCCTAGTCCTCTCCCCTCAACCAAAACACCATGAAAAAGAACAATCAAAATACCAAAATCAAACCAGCTACTCGGAAAACGCCCAAACCTCTCTGTGTCTCTTTCACTAACATACGCGGTATCCGCACTAACTTTTATAGCTTATAAGCATTCCTCCAAATTAACTCACCTGATATCTTAGCCCTATGCGAAACTAACCTTGGCCCGTCTATCCCCTCCTCTGAGTTCCATGTTCCTGGTTACCTTCCCCTCTTCAGCAAGGACTCCAACGTCCATATGCATGGGCTTGGTGTATATGTCAGTGAACACCTCCCCCTAGCTAGAGTAACATCTCTCGAATCCCTGGACCAGTCTTTCATGTGCTTCCGTCTCTCACTTCTAAGCTCTGTTAGCTATCTTTTCTTCCTCTACCGCTCCCCCTCCTCCCCTGACTGTTCGGTGCTTGACAGTATCTCTGACAATATCGACAAGGCCATTTCTTCGCACCCATCTGCCCATATTTTCGTGTTTGGCGACTTTAACGCCCACCACACCAAGTGGCTGGAAAACTCTGTAACCGACCCTGCTGGTGTCCACACCTTTAATTTTTCGATCTCTCAATCCCTTACGCAAGTGGTGGACTTCCCCACGCGTTTTTCCAATAGCCCTAACGGAAGGGACTCGCTACTAGACCTCTGCTTCACTTCCACCCCAAATTCTTGCTCCACCAGACAGCTCTGCCCTCTCGGAAATTCTGACCACGCCGTAGTTTCTGTCAACACCTCGTTCCACTCCACCCCTACCCAAGAAACCCAGACCAACAGAATATCCTACTGCTATCAAAGAGCAGACTGGGATTCGTTCCGTGACTTCCTCTGCGACGTCCCTTGGAACAATGTTTTTAGTCTTCCCATCGAAGACTGTGCATCAGAGGTCTCCTCCTGGGTTAAGGCTGGCATCAATGCATTCATCCCTGCCAGGAAATTTCAGCTTAAATCCCATTCGTCTGCCCTGGTTTACGCCCGCTTACTCGGCCGCCATTGCCTACCGGAATCACTTCTTCCGGCTTTATCGTAGCCACGTGTCGGACCAAAACAGGCGCCTTTTCGCCTCAGCTCGTAATAAGTGTAAAAAGATACTTAACGAAGCTAAGATGCTGTTTGCTGCCAGGATGAAGCAGCGCATAGCATCCTCCAAGTTCGACACCAAAGACTACTGCCGCCTCTGCAAACGCGTGCTTAGCAAAAGTAACTCCTCAATACCCCCACTAATAAACGAGTTTGAGGTCCACACCTCCTCAGCAGACAAGGCTGAATGCTTTGCCCATAGATTCTCGACCAATTCGACTCTGGATTCGTCTGGAATCCATACACCCGATTTCCCATCTAGAACTGAGGCCCAATTGAATGACGTCCACATCACGCTGATTTCTAGCATAATCTCCAAAACTGGACCCTCACAAAGCGAGTGGTGGGGATGGAATCCCAGTCATAGCTTTGAAGAATTGTGCCCCTGAACTCTCCTCTATCCTTTCTAAGCTCTACAACCTCTGCCTATCTTCCTCCTGCTTTCCTGCCTGTTGGAAGTCTTCTTTTGTGGTTCCAATATTCAAGAACACTGGTGAACCATCGGACCCCGCAAATTACCACCCCATCAGCCTTCTTCCGATCTTCGGCAAAGCGTTCGAAGCCATTATCAATGCCGAGGTGGTTCAGCATCTCACAGCCCACGGGCTCCTATCGGACAAACAGTATGGCTTCCACTTCACCAGGTCCACTGCTGACATGCTAACGACCATCACCGAGTATATATACCAGGCTCTCGACAAGAATGGTGAAGCCCGAACTGTCGCCTTGGATATCTCTAAAGCATTCGACAGAGTATGGCATGCCGGCCTTCTACGGAAACTGCGAAGCTATGGCATAACTGGACTTTTGTTGGACTTAATCCGGTCATTCCTCTCTAACCGCACACTGAAGGTGATATTAAACGGACATGCCTCCCAGAACTACTCTACAAACGCGAGTGTACCCAAGGCTCTATCCTAGGTCCTACGCACTTTCTAATCTATATCAATGATCTCCCCGATACCAATAAGATCACAAGTAGGCATGTACGCCGATGATACCACAGTTTACTCTCGCCTCGATCAAAAATCTGGTGTAGGTGACAAGGCGACCCTCGCTGCCGAGCTTGAGAAGGACCTCCAATCCGTAGTGGACTGGGGTATGAAATAGCTCGTTAAATTCAATTCTTCCAAAACGAAGCTGCTGTCAATTAACCACCACAGACGACCGCACCTCCCTCCCATTAGCATTGAACAGGCTTGCCTCCCAAAGAGTAAATCACTACGCCTGCTTGCTCTGATACTCTCAGCGGACCTCAAGTGGAATGACTACGTCGAATCCATTGCTAAATCCGCAGCTATGAAAGTCGGCTGTCTGTGCAGGGCCCGGAAATTCTTTCCGCCTGAATCTATCCTGCAATTATATAAATCCACCATCCGCCCGGGTATTGAATACTGCTGCCACATCTGGTCGAGTTCCCTTTCTATTCTCCTCGGGGTTCTTGACAAAATACAGCGAAGAATCTGTAATGTGATTGATACCGACTTGGCTGACCGCTTGCAGTATCTCTCTCATCGGCGTGGCGTGGCTTCCCTATGCCTTGCTTGGGGTGGCACGATTAAAAAAAAAAAGAATATAATGAACATTTTTAAGAAAATCTTATCAAAATATGATTTTGACTTATTACATAATTCCGGAATTTATTTTGGCACGGTTTGACTAATTTTTAGCAATCTGAAATTTCAGGCAACAACAATGGTTACTACAAATGCTGCAAGGTATAAAATTTTAGAAATGGGTAAGAAGTTTAATATTTTCAGTATGTTGTTTTGTTCCATTTTTTATCATTCCAAGTGCACCTACTATCAGTGGAACTATTCTTGTTTTCAATTTTCACATTTTTTCTATTTTAATCTTTATCTTTATGTATTGATAGTTTTCGAATTCCTTGGTTGCTATGTTACAAACCGCTGGATAAGCCATACCAATTAGTAAGCAAGGTTTTTCTTTTTGGTTGTTGACAATAATGTCCGGCCTGTTTGCTTCAATTTTCCTGTCTGTGTAGATGGTGCAATCCCATAAAATGGTGACATCTATTTCTGCAACCGATGCTGGGTGATGTTCATACCAGTGTTTGTTTGCATATTTTCCAAAGTGTTTGCACATTGTCCAGTGTAAATATTGCCCCACTCTATCGTGACGATTTTATATTCATTTGGGGCAAGTACAGAACATACTGAGATTAGATAGTCTATTGTTTCTTGGTATTTGTCAGAGAACCTGCATTTTTAATCAACATTATGTATGATATTTGCTTGAAAATTCCTAGTGAAAAGACTGTGGTCTTGAGCTGCAAGAATAAAGCCTTCAACCTTTAATCCAGATGCTCGTAAACATCGATGAGTATTAACTTTATCAACATTGGATTTATTGGCACGTTCTGGATATTGGCCATGCAGAGGTTTGTCTTGCTAGCGTTGTTTCATCTGTTCAAGAGATTTATCCTTGGCTTTCTTTATCATATTCTTTGCTGCAACAGTTGTTTCTTGGGGTCTGTTTTGGTTTTCTACAGAATCTACTAAATGTAAATCTTGTTTGTATTTACTGCTTTTCTTCATTTCCTTGAACATTTTTTCTTTCTGTTTCATGTTGTTTGACTAATGGTATCATCCAGTCCTTTGTTCTTTCCATGTATGTTAGTAAGCCAATAGTTGCTGTCTTGTATAACAATTCTAGCTAAATAAGAACTCTTTCACCTTCTTTACTGGGTATGTATAGACGGTCTGCATCAGTCTTTATGTGATAATTCTTATGGTTAGAAAGAAGCTTCCTTGTCTTAGAACCCATTCGTCTGATGTCATTTAGAGTCATTTATTATTATTATTATTATTATTATTATTATTATTATTATTATTATTATTATTATTAAGCAGATCTTATGCCAGAATATAACGATCAGGAGCGGCTTATATCAAATGACTATAAGTTCTCTCTACATAAAAATTCTGGTTTTCTCAGCCTGTTCTTTTTAAGAATCTTACTTCAAATCATATGTCCCAGTTTCACCCAGTCATCTTTTTGTTTTTGCTTTTTCCGTTATAGTTTCAAAAATGCAAGCTACGGGGTTACGGTATTACCGGTCGCCTGCTTGACCTAATCCAATCTTTTTTAAATAACCGCAAAATGAAGGTCGTTTTGAATGGGCGTGCCTCTTCATCCCACAGCACGAATGCTGGTGTCCCACAGGGGTCTATCCTGGGCCCGACGCTCTTCCTTATTTTCATCAACGACCTCCCAGATGAGATCAAGTCCCAAGTAGGCATCTACGCAAATGACACTACAATATACTCCCGCACCAGTAAGAAACCTGTCGTGGTGGACAGACATAATCTCGCTGCTGACATTGAACGGGATCTATACTCTGTGGTGAACTGGGGCAAGAAGTCACTTGTCAACTTCAATTCGTCTAAGACCAAGCTGTTGTCTGTCAACCATTACAGGCAACCTCTCCTGCCTCCCATAAGCATGGACCAAGCGATTCTCCGGGAGAGCAATACACTACGCCTCCTCGGACTTCCCCTGTCCTCAGACCTCAAATGGAACCACTATATTGAATCCATAGCAAAATCTACTGCTAAGAAGGTTGGGTCACTATGTCGATCCAGGATGTTTTTTCCGCCTGAATCCATCCTGCATATATACAAGTCAACCATCCATCCGTGCATGGAGTACTGCTGCCATTTATGGTCAGGCGCCCCTGCCGTTCTCCTCGGTGTTCTTGACATACTCCAAAGGAGAGTCTGTAATGTGATAGGTACTGATCTGTCGGCTCAACTGCAGCCACTTGCCCACCGTCGAAATGTGGCCTCCCTTTGTCTGTTCTATAGATACTTTCATGGCTTCTGCTCGGACGAACTTAAGTCACTGGTGCCTCCTCAACAGGTGTTTACTCGTGCAACCAGACTGGCAACTGGGTCCCACCCATTCACAGTCAGGTTAGCCAAATGCAGACGACAATTCTATTCCTGCAGCTTCTTCTCTCACACTTCTCGCCTGTGGAACTCGCTCCCATATTCTTGCTTTCATGACGGCTACAACCTCCATAAATTTAAATGCAAAGTCAATACTCATCTACTAACCACTGGACTCTAGCTCTCTCCCCACCCTCGTATAACCTTCCCTTTCTCTCCACCTATGTGTCTGTCATCGCACCTGCTTTCTCAGCTTTCTATTGCTCCTTTCTAAATAGATTGTAGTCCTCACTCTTTTCTAATGAATATTTTTACAGTTATGTAGCCCCCTGCACATCAGCGGCATTTCTGCCTTGCTCGGGGTGAAATGATTTAAAAAAAAAGGTGATAGGGGAATTTCCAGAGATATTTTGTAGTCCTGGAATTTGCAATGAGTTTTTATTATATTCATGAATACATCAGAAAATTCAAATAGGAAAACCATGAAATTTACACAGGTATTATTATTATTATTATTATTATTATTATTATTATTATTATACAATTGAAAATGTTTTTTTTTTCCGAATTCCTTATTCTCTGTTCGCAAAAAACAGATGAATGAAGAGAATCTATTATTGTCTAGACAAACAGGACGTTCGAGACTTTGAAAGATTATATTTGTCATATGTAGTGTGTAGAACAAACAACTGCTTTTTTGTTATTGAGGGAAATCAGGCTGTTTCTGTTGACGGGGCGGCGGGCTTGCACAGGCGGCTTGTCGGTTGGATCAGAGCAAATGGAGTGACATTACATACCGACAGATTCTTTTGTGTAGAAATACGTATGCGCGTTACAATTTATGCTTGTGTTGTGCCAACTTGTGACAGGGGTGTAATCGTGGCGTCAAGTGTAACACATATATATGCGAGGGGTCAGTTTAGCAGTGTTGATAACACGAAGAAAGATATAGGGAAAGATAGAAAGAAAATAGAGAGTGAGTCGGGATAATAAAAGAGAGAGAATAGAATTGCGTGAGGAGTAAATAGAAGAGAAATAAGAGGGAAATGAGGAAATGTTGAAAAGAGAGTAAGCAAAAAGGAAACTGAAAAAAAAATGGCGAGATTAAGGCGAAAAAAGAAAGAAAGGTGATTATTTAAAATTATCGGTTTCAGAAATGGGGCTGATGATTTCAAAGAAATGTATAAAAAAAACAAGAAACAAAACGAAATAAAGAAAAAAGACACGAAGAGAGTGAGAAAGAACAGGGGGAAAAAGATTAAAAGTGCAATATAGGGATTTGATATAATAAATTGCAAGGGGAAAAAGTGAAAAGGACGATAAAAGAGAAAATCATCGATGAAAAAAATCAATGAGTAGATAGCAATATAGCTGTAAACAAATAGATAGATAGATAGATAGATAGATAGATAGATAGATAGATAGATAGATAGATAGATAGATAAAACATTCTGCAATAGATAGATAGATAGATAGATAGATAGATAGATAGATAGATAGATAGATAGATAGATAGATAAAACATTCTCCAATAGATAGATAGATAGATAGATAGATAGATAGATAGATAGATAGATAAAACATTCTGCAATAGATAGATAGATAGATAGATAGATAGATAGATAGATAGATAGAACACTCTGGCATAGATAGATAGATAGATAGATAGATAGATAGATAGATAGATAGATAAAACATTCTGCAATAGATAGATAGATAGATAGATAGATAGATAGATAGATAGATAGATAGATAGATAGAACACTCTGGCATAGATAGATAGATAGATAGATAGATAGATAGATAGATAGATAGATAGAACAGTCTGTCATAGATACATAGATAGATAGATAGATAGATAGATAGATAGATAGATAGATAGATAGAACAGTCTGTCATAGATAGATAGATAGATAGATAGATAAAAAAACTGGAGATCATAGTTGAAGAGTAAAGAAAACATATAGTAGTCGAAAGAGGTGTAAATAAATGAAGAGTTTGAAATTGTAATCAACTAACGTTAAAAAGGAGAAAAAAGAATATTCTTAAATCAAAGAAATGATGAGGACGAAGTGAGAAACATAGCAGTCAAATATGGTTGTCTAATGGGGAGTGAAAGAGAGGGAAATAACACATTCGGAGTAAAAGAAGAAGGAGAAGAGGATAAGGCGAAGAAAGAAACAACTAAAAAGAATGTTTAACCTGATCATACAGTCTGGGGAAGAGTAAGTGTAGCAAGGGAACGGGGTAAGAGCAAGGCAAGGAGGTCGCGGAATGAGAGATAATACTTTGATAATGATTTTCTTAGAACTCATATCATTTTCACTGTAAAACATTTAAACAAGAAACAGATAACATTTGAAAATTTTCCCTGTCTATATGTCCATTTGCCTCCCCTTCACTCTCTCTCTCTCTCTCTCTCTCTCTCTCTCTATATATATATATATATATATATATATGTATGTGTGTGTTTGTGTGTGTATCTGTGTGTGTGTGTGTGTGTGTGTGTGTGTGTGTGTGTGTGTGTGTGTGATAGAATATGTAAAGAACAATCAGGAAAAGTGATTTTGATCTAACATGTTTCACTTTATTAAGCTTCTTCTGAGATTTGTTTACAATACACGAAATTAAAATTTAATTTTTTTTTCTTTACTACAGAGACGAAAACTTTTAAGTTCGTGTCTTGTAAACAAATCCTTAAATAAGCTTAAAAAAGTGAAACATATTAATTTAAAGAAGCTTTTCCTACTTGTTTTTTTTTTCATCTTCTCGAATTTCAATCCATATATTCCATTCATTCATATAATGTGGAACCTGACCACCTCTACTGACATCAAAAACTGGTCGCATACGGCAGGTGGTCGCTCACTAACGGCTCATAGTCATGACCTATTTACGCCAGAAACGTATATTCCACTCATCAGAATGTACATATTACAACTTTACCATGTAAATCTGGTAATAAATAAATGAGAACATAAGAAAATACCCTAACTTTAAAGAAATTTATTCAGTATAATTCATTTTAAAATTTTAAACAACGCATTTACAACGGTTAACAAGAGACCAAAATATTTATTCACAAAAAATATTTTTTAAATAGACTTAAAAAAGTATACGGTTTCAGTTTTTTCTTAGAAGTGAGTGATACCAAAAGAGAATCTGCGATAATACATGAAAAAAAAAAAAAAAAAAAAAAAACTGAGAGGGATCGTGGGTGGGGTTAGAGAAACAGAGAGATAGAGATAGATATACCCAGATAGAAATATAGATATACAAAATAAATAAATAAATAAAGGAACGAAAGAGATAGACATTTAAGAAAGGGACATAACTGTAATCTTCCCAATCCCTGAATTTATCCAAGTCAGTACAGAGACTGCGAAAAATCCTTTGAACATGTCAAATGCAATACATGTTGTGCGAAACAGCCGATGTTTGACCGTGAGGTGAACTCAGGCAATATACATTTCAACAAGAAATAACAGATTGATACAACACTAAAAGTGTTCCTGACTTAGCCCAAATCAAAATTAAATAGATTACTCATTTAGTATCATATAATTAAATTTGTTTTTTTAATTAAAAATACATTGCGACGTGGAAATTTCTATGTTTCGAGATTTCTAACTCGTCATCAGGCAATGTTATATCTTTGTTGTGAAAATGATTTTCATTTAAATATAAGAAAAAATACGTTTGTTATTTATAGATATGGGAAGACAAAAAATTTATCTGTGTTCAATTTAACTAATCAGAATCGAGATTCACTTCAAATTTGAAAAAAAAGTTTATATTTTGGGGAAATACATGATTTCTTCTTTCAATCTTAATGGCCAAAGTGCCAACTTTATTTTTAAAACCCCTGTTTAGACTCTATTTCCGTTGATGTATCCATTACTGTAACAAATGTTTTTCTTTCAGTTTTCTCTATATCCCAATATTTTCTAAAGCAAAAAAATAAAAAAATAAAATACATGAAGAAAGAAAAAAGGATCTAACTAAAAGAGACCTACATATATATATATAAAATCCAAATTGCAATTTGCGCCCCGGATTTTTCCCAATCTCACCTTTACTTATGGAAATTATACTAAAACAGACTAACATACATAGTGAAAAGTTCAAAGAAAACGGTTGAATTCCCTTCATTTTAACATCTCATGACTTTGTACAACACATGAAGAAAAAAAACTAAAATATTTTGTTAATCTTTTGAAATGATTTCTGAGCGTCTTTGTGGTTGCCAACATTGTTTGTTTATAGATACGTAATTTAGAATAAAGCTCATTTCGTCTTTTTGCCTTGATAAAGTCCATTGTAGGACGAAACGCGTAGGCGATTTAAAATACAGTTTTCCTCTTGTCTTTATTTTATTTAACCGTATATATATATATATATATTGTTTAAAATTTGCTATACTTATGGAGGAATTGGGATCAATAAAGGGGAATAGAGTTATTGTAGATATAAACATAGACAGCGTGGACCTTGTATGGTGAATGCCTTAAATGTTCCTTAGATGGTCGGTCTGACAGTCACTATACACTTTTGATTTTATGATCATGGAGTTTATATAAAAATAGAGAGATGGATTGTAAATATAGGAATCAACATTGAATAGTGACAATCAGTTTCCCACTTAAGACGATGTTCAAACTATATTGTTTAAATACATACACATGTGTATATTTGAGAAATCATATTAGAAAAATATACGCTCTATAGCAGGATTCGAACAGCAGGTGGTTCTTAAGCGAGGTCCATCTTACATGTTCGTATAATTTTTTTCTTTTCGAAATTCAAATTATATAAGAATTGTCCAAAGGTTTTATAATTTCGAGCGATTTCGGCTATACTTTTAGCCATGATCAAGAATTAATTTTGTTTTACTTTTAAATAAACATGTTTAAAATAAATTCTGTAAAATTGATAAAAGTATAGCTGAAAGCGCTCAGAAGTAAAAAACTTTTAGACAATTCTTCTATAATTGAGTTCTGAAAAGAAAAAAATCATAGGAACACATGAAAAACTGTAAAAAAATTAATAATAATGAAACTTATATATATATATACATACTAGCAGTATAGCACGGCGTTACTCGAGTGTAATGAAAGCTTCAAAACTAATCCATAGTGCTGGAGCTCAGACTCTTTGGACGTTGGCACGAAAGATTAAAAAGCAATAGTTGTTTCCAGTTAAAGCAAAACCGTAGACTGAAAGAAAAATGAATGGATGTAATTCAAATTTTGATTTCCTGGTATCGATATCAAATAAGTTTTTTTCGTTGTAAACTGAATTTTGAAGACTAAATAAGTCCTCTGAGTAAATGGTATGATGGCTGAGACTAAGAACTACAATTATACCTACTTAGAGCCAAACCTGAAGCAAAAACTAAAATAAAAGCATTCAAAAAAATACAAACATACAGGCAGATAAACAGAGACACACACACACATCTTGCTTTTTATATATATATATATATATATATATAATCGATTTTCTGCACTATTGTAAGAAGTACAACCTTGAAACTTCTGAATATCGTTTCTTCTGTCTTTGCCTGTTAGTTTATCAAATTTGATTAAAATCGGTCCACACACACACACACATACACACACAGACACAGTTCCATTTATAAATAAGTTTATATATATATATATATATATATATATATATATATATATATATATGTAGGACTGTGCATATTTTTTTAATAAGATTTCTCGAATATTCAGGCTGGTAGAGGAACATAAATACCGCTTAATAAATAAAACGAGCATCTCATCAAATACGAGTAGCCACTGAAAAAATAATAATACAAATCTTTTTTTTTATTGTTTCAGTCCAAGCAATGCAGTAACGCCACTGATGCGAAAAAAGTAAAAGTTTAGGAGGGAGTGAAGAGAAAGACGAACCAGTTACAGGAAGTGTCAGAGAAAGGTCAAGAGAAGGATGTAAACACAGGTCTGAAGACAGTTGGAAGGTAGAGAGAAAGGAAAAGAACAAGATACACGGGGTGATGTAGAAAGGACTGAAGTCAAGTGGTTAAGAGATGGGAATTGATATTGCATTTAAATTCTTGAAGATTGTAGCCATTAGGAAAGTAAGTATACGGAAGGAAGCTCCACAGGCGGGAAATTCAAGAAAAGAAGCTGATGGAGTAGAATTGTGGGACCTTGTTGCCAGTCTGGTTGCACGAGTAAATTCTTTTGGAGGGTACACCAGTGACCCAATTTCGTCAGAGTAAAAGCCATGAAATTATTTTTAAAAGAAACAGAGGGAAGCCACATCCCGCCGGTGAGAAACTTGCTGGAGTCTAGCTGCCAGATCGTTACCAATTTCATTACAGATTCTCCTTTTGAGTCTGTCAAAACTTAGATGAACAGCAGAAGCGCCTGACCAGATATGACAACAGTATTCTATGTCGGATGATTGATTTGTATTTGTGCAAGATCGATCCAGGCGGAAAAAAACTTGCTGGCCCAACACAGTGACCCTACCATCCTACCAGTGGATTTAGCTATTGACTTAATGTAATGATTCCACTTGAGGTTGGAAGATAGGGTAAAGCCGAGGAGGCGCAGTATTTTGCCTTCAGGGTGACTCGATTGGTCCATGCTTATGGCGGGCAGGGGCGATTGCCTGTGATGGTTGACAAATAGCAGTTTCGTTTTAGAAGCATTGAAATTTACAAGCCACTTCTTACCCCAGTCCACCACTGAGTGGAGGTCCTTCTCAAGATCAGCAGCGATGTTAAGTCTGTCCGCTCCACCAGATTTCTTACTGATGCGTGAGTAAATGGTGGTGTCATCTGCGTAGATGCCTACTTGGGATTTGATCACGTCTGGGAGATCATTTATGAAGATTTGAAAGAACGTCGGGCCTAGGATAGAGCCCTGGAGGACACGAGCGTTCGTGCAGTAGGATGTGGAGGCATGCCCATTCAAGACGTCCTTCATTATGCTGTTAGATAGGAAAGATTGGATCAGATCAAGCAAGCGTCCAGTGATAAAAATTCGTATATATATATATATATATATAGCATAATGATGATCCACGTATACTGTCTTAATATGTACAGGAAAAACTACTAAAAATTGTAAGTTTAAAAATGTATTTTTTTGAAAGTATTTATTTATTTCTATTAACCCATATTCCCCCATAGCTGAACACTTCAATTCACCAGGACACACATTAGAAAACTGCAAATGTTTACTAATAGATTCCGATTTTAGTTCCACATACTCACGCAGAAAGAAAGAAAAATACTGGATTTTTTAAATTAAATGCATATAGGCTAGGGTTAAATAGCGACTTAGGTACTTTGAATCTTTATAAATATTTCAGTAGTTAAACATTTTTAGATACACTTAAAAATGTTCCTTAAGACAACATTTAAAAGTATTATTACAGTTAGGTTTACGTTTAAAAATATCCAAAAACTCTATCGCTTTCTACGTCACGTGATGTAAACATCTCGCGACAGACGCTCCTCACGACGAACGCTTCTAGTTTAAATTTTAAAATCATTTGTTTCTGATTAAAGGCCGAGACCGGTCTGAAATATCAAATATATATATAATATAATAGAAATAAATAAATACTGTCAAAAAATACATTTTTAAACTTACAACTTTTTAGTAGTTTTTCCTATATATATATATATATATATATATATATATATATAGTATATCGAGGCAGCAAGTAATTTTCTAAACATATGTTGTTAAATGTAAGAGACAATGAATGTCTATTATGTTTAATCATGAGCCGTTCTAAACGTCGTGTCTTGGCTTTAATTTCAATTGAAAATAAAGACAAAAATTCTCCAACATTTGGATAATTATTTATTGGTTTTCTTCTAAGCTTTCGGCTCACATGAGCCATCTTCAGAGAGGTTGTTTAAACTGAAATATTATAAAATCCACCATCACCGACGATTTTATTTTGTGTTGACATAAAACTCCGGAGTTTGATGGTATCTGGATCCGTAAGGAAAAGAATGCAAAAGGCATTGTAAAATTACGCCACATCTCCCTCTTTAATGTAGAGGCGAAAATATTATTTTTTGGCACTTTCTCGTCGTATTACGAACTTCCTGCTAGATAACCATAACACAAACACAGTAGTTCAGAAAGTTGGGATAACTAGCTTCCCCAGGTGACACGAGCATTCATATATGAGTTGGAACTGAGATTCATGTAATTTAGCTTGATCTCGCGAATGCGTATGGATCACTACTTCATGAGCTAAATCGAATGTCTCTCGAATTGTTCAATTTCCTTAGTAAGGTTGAGGAAATCATAATGAAATGTTTCAGAGCAGCGTTTATTCAGTTCACTATTGGTTAGTACAACCCCCCATTTGGCAAGCCCTCGAGGTCGGCATTATGATGAGGTGTGTAAGTTCACCACTTCTTTTCGTTATGTCCATGGAACTCGTATTACGGGGTGAAGCAGACACAGCAAAGGGAGTGATGACTAAGGGACAACTGGCTCTTCCTCCTGCCTGAGGGTTCATGGATGATATCACCATTCTAGTCTTGTTTAGGGTCAGTGATAAACTGTTGCAGTGTTACCATAAGCACTTTACGGAGCTTATCATTACTTAGAGGATCTGTTAGGGAGATTCACTTTTGCATTGGAGGTGACATGATCTTGACAGTCAAAGACAAACCAGTGACTAATCGGGACCGAGGTAAAGAGATGCAGAAAATGGCATTAGATGGACTTGAATTGATCGACAAAATCCATTTCCCCGGCAAATTGAAGGCTTAGTGCTACCAACATGGTTTGCTGGCCCGGTTTTTCTTTTTTATAGCCGTTGGAAATGTATGATATTGTTCTGTCTCGCATTCAGCAGATACAACAGTGTATCAAAACGTACCTGCACAAGTAGATTGGAGTCTCTTTTGCTTCTCCACAATGGGACTCTATACCAATGCCGGAAACTGCAACTTCTTATCTCCTCTATTGGTGGAGAGGTTCCAAGTCGGGAAGATATGCATTCACATGATGATGAGGGACGCGGCCTATGAAATCGTCCACCGGTTACAGCCAGATATCAAAACTGGCGCCAAATGGTCGGCAGTAGAAAGCCATGCAAGAAGTAGAATTCAGCCTGCAAACCACGGAGATTATGGGAGTGAATAATGGAGCTAGCTTGGACAGCACAAGCAACTAGTTTTTCTCCAATCGTTTTCCAAAAAGAAAACCATACATGGTTATTGAATAAATCAGCAATTTCGAGGAAGAGGAAGAGCAGAGAAGAGCAGTGGTACTGCCCAGACGATGTGCTTAGACTACATGGAGTGATATTGATCCGATGAAACTATCGGATTGCAATGAAACTTATTGCAATGGAGACATTGTCAATATCATTCTTCCCGTGATCTATCTATGATCCCCTAACACATGTGATCAACCTCAAACTGTGGTGGTACACTGACATCGATGTACGCGCAGTATGTCAAAGTGATCATGGCATATTATGTCACGCGCTCCCCGCATGCCCACAATTACTGCAGATCAAATAAACACGTGGCGTCACAACACAGTGCAAAGCAGCTAAAAAGCAGCCTATAACGGCCAGAGAACTTAAGATCCGTTTTCACATAGAAGTGAATGCTCGGTGCGGCGGAAAACCCAAATGACTCCCAACATGACGCTAGTGAATGGAGACCGTGATTGGAGAGTGTTAGTCGATTTTAGAACACGTCGGCAATTTCCGCTGCACATCACTCAGTTAATTAAAACCATGCTAGCAACACAATGTTACTTCCGACGTGAAATGCATTTCTTTACCTTCCATTCTACATCATTGGTGAAGGTCGATATGTGCGCGTTGTGTATTGGTTAACTATTAAAAACAAATGCTTTTAACACAACGTTGAAATCTGATTGCAGCTGAAAAAAAATCGCAGAGACTAACACGTCTACACAAAAAATGGTCTGTCTGATGGCAAAAGCTGATGATGACGCCTGAGGTGGCAATACCGATTTAAGCGCAGAAATTATGTTACCTCCCTTGGTTGGTGGCTGAAAAAATAGTTATATACAGAACTCCTTGGAGAATTTAAATCATATATTTTTTTTTTTTTTTTTTTTTGTAAAAACTACTCTGCTACCAAAAATCTGTTCTGAAACGTAATATATATATATATATATATATATATATATATATATATATATACACACACACACACACATACACACACACACACATATATATATATATATATATTTATTAAAATACTTTAATCCAAACGGAAAAGTAGGAAGGGAAATTCCAAAACCTGATCCTAATTAATATTAAAATTTTAATATTAAAAAATTATACAGGAGGAGAGCTCAATGTAATTAAAATTACAGAGCTAAAAACTCACTTACAGCTCTATCTAAAAGTAAAATCTAAAAAAAGTCATTATTTGCTTCCGAATTTTTTGTGATGTAAATTTCTCAAATCTTAACCGTCATTTTTTATTTCTTATTTTTTTAATTTTTTATTTCCCTTTTTATTTTTATTTTCACTTTTGTTTTCATTTTGAAATAGGTACTGTTGCTGATGAGATGTGAAATCTCTCTTAGGTATTTCATGTTCAAAATGATCATTCAACAATTTTGAATATTGAAAATTTATTTTATTTTATTTTATATATATATATATATATATATATATATATATATATATATGTATTCTCAGCCTGGACAACACCTAATTTGGTTTGATCATTTTTTTAAAATTTTCCAGAAATACTTTTTAGATCTGTCACTGAATTAAAACTTACAAACGTACATATACATACTGTTTGACTGAAAGTAAATTCACCATCTGTACCGCGAGCATTTTTGGCAACAAACCTTGGCTAACAGGAAAAAATGTATAAGTCGGCACTTGGAAGTCATGTACCTAAGTTTGTTACCTTGTTTGTTTCGCGGCATATCAACTTCACATGGGTCATTTAAAGTCGAAATTTAATTCTTTTCGGAGCATTAGTAATTTTATTTGCAAAAATGTATTGCTAGTAATATCTTCTTGTTTTTTATTTTCTTACAAAAGTGTATTGCTGGTAATTGTTTTCTATAAAAATGCATTGCTGATATTTTTATTAAAAAATTAATTTTTTATACTTTCTAGTATTTTGGCCCCAGTTTTGGTTTAACTGTTTATCCGTTACTGGGAACCTAACAGCTGCTACCACCCCTGGTCAGGGTGCACCAGGGAGCAATAGCAATTAAAAGGTGGTTTCACTCCCCTCAAGACCTCCCGATCAGAGATTTTGATGCTAGATGTAATTTATTGTCATACCCAGGACAGCATTCTATATTTAAGCTGAATATATTTTCTAATAAAAGCAGCATTTTAAATGTTAAACAATTAATATTCTAAATTTGATTACCTTGTCGCCAACAAAGTGGCGGAAACCGAACTAGTCTGACACAATTTCCTAAGATATAAAGATCACAAGATATCGCTCTGTTAATTACACAAGTTATCTTTTGTTGATCAGATAAATACGATCTTCAATTCTTTTTGTTATAAATATAACCCGTTCAGTTTGCATTGGTTTGATTGTTTCCCATCAGTGGAAGTAATCGATTATTGATGAGCTGCCAGGACATGCTAAAAAACAAAACAAAAACGTAGCACTGATCAGAATGTCACGTCTTTAAAGGCGGTTCGAATTTACAGTTTTGAAAGGATTTATGCTTGCCGGGGTGCATGACGTGATTATCTGTGTTACAAATAGAACTTTTTTTTAGACAATCATGAATAAGGCGACACTGGCAGGTTTACTTGTTCAAGATACACAAACACACGAATTTGCACTCGTAAATTCGTTTAAGCGCGCACACACACAATCAAATACAATTTTTCTTTCCAAAAATTCTGATAGTCACACACAACTAATTCACCAAAAAAAAAAAAAAAAAAAAAAAAAAATGAAACAAAACAAAACAAAAACAAAACAAATTTTCTTTTAGACTCGAGGGCTCCACGTCACGAGGTAATGGTTAACGAATTCGTTTAACAGATCATTAATAACTGTGTAATGAGTTAGGCGCTCAGTCAGTGCTCTACAATTGTCCTCTTTTGAGAGAATAAGCTGTTAAATATGAATAATACCGCCTATTTATCAAGATGGGCTTAACCTGGCACAAGGTGAAATAAATAGAGGTAAGCATTTATTGCCTCTATTTTACAACTAAAAACGAGAACAGCTACTGAAATTGAGAAACCTATTTTCTTGAAAAAAATGTTTTAAGAGAAAGAATTTATAAATTTCAACCGATACTAATACAAGTCACTCGGTTAATGAATACCGTATGCTTCCTGATAAAGAAGCGCCTAATATTAACACATTTTCTTCTTCTTCTTCTTCTTCTTCTTCTTCTTCTTCTTCTTCTTAGTGCTTTGTCCTTTTCAGAACGTAGGCGATCATGGCTTTCCACGTCTCCCTTTCCCTGGTGGCTCTTAGTACGCTTTCTCCTGTTACACTACGCAAACCCCGTTCCTGTCATCCACTTGCTCAGGTCCTTCAAATATGTTATTCGCTGCTTTCCCCTGTCTCTCTTTCCCCCTATCTAGCCTGTTAGTATCAGATTTTTCAAGCCCTTCTTCCTCATTGCATTTTCCAGGAACTTTAGCTTGTCTTTTCCTGATGCTCAGTATTAATTTCCTTTTAATTTCCATCCTTTCCAAAACCTCATCATTGCTCACGTGTTCAATCCATGATATTCACAGCATCCTTCTGTAAAACCACATTTCAGTTGCATTCACTGCCATATTGAAGAACGGACATCACATTGCAATCCAGTACTCTTTCCTTTGTTTCTAACGAAATCTTCCAGTCTCTTAATACTCTACTCAACTTCTGGAACGCCTCCTTCGCCATGCCAATTCGCCTTCGGATCTCCGTGTCGTACTTTCCGTCTTCTGTTAGAACACTTCCCAGATATTTAAATTTTTGTACCTGCTTGATTTTAGTATCCCCCACCCGTATTTGGCATTTTGGGCTGCTCTTTTTGCTGATAATCATACATTCGGTTTTCTTGCAGTTTATTTGTAGTCCTTTTTTGTCACTCTCTTCAGCTACCTTCTGTAGGAGGTTTTGGAGTTTCTTTTCGTGTCTGCCATCAGAACTGTATCATCTATGTACCTTATATTGTTCAAATTGTGGCCTCAGATGATAAATCCTGAAATAACATTTATGGTCCTCAGAATAGTCTCGCAATTTTAACATAATGGGCAGCACTGATCAGCAGGCAGGTTAGTTTTAAGGCTCCACTAAGATGCAAGGGTTCACTGAAAGTGAAATAATCCCAGAGAAACGCTACTGAATAAAAAATACAATAAATGAACAGGATTCAAGGAGACAAAAAATGACAACGAATGTTGCATCTAAATGTTTAAACATCAAAGTTGACAGGAAAGCAAGAAGGCGGAAGAGAGTCCCACAAGTTTGTTCTCTAAGGAAGTGATCCTCACTATCTGAGATAGCCCCTATCCTTGAAGACTATGCAAAATAAAATGCTGTAAACTCTGATTGACTGATTTGGTTATGACGGTATATCAACCCTTTTCACGTTATTTAAAGCTATAGCATATTTTGGAATGAAAGAGTAATTCATTTTTTAGCGGGTGAATATTGCTTTAAGTATTTACTGAGAATAACAATGATTTATTTTTCAGATTCAAGTAGTACTTTTAACCTATAACTGGCGGGAGGAGTTGAAATCATACCTTTCCAAATGTAACGAACCCGACTGGAATTCTAACTCGACTCTCCAAATTCTCATTCGAGCAGCCATTATACCACGTGCACATTCCAGTGAGCGCTGAAGTGAGTAGTATGTGTTCAGGTGGCGGGTAGGTGACAACGGAACAGTATGAAAACTCAACCCTTCCACAGCACACACTATTCGAAATGGGGGTGAATCTGCCTACCTTGAAAACTAACTCTCAAATTCATAACTTCCGAAACGCGTTCCTTTGTTATCGGCTGAAATTAGGCAACTAAATCAATCAGCACAGTAGGGGATTAAATGCACATTGTAAATAGCTATGGAGACTACGAGGGTGATTTAGTAACAGATGCCATCTCTTGATATATTTGTTCTCAATATCTATAGAACCAACCATTGCTTCCGACTGCAACTGTGCTGAGCGTTTCATAGAATATCTTTGGAGATCTTACATGATCAATAGTTGAACAAAGAGCAGAAATACTAAAGTCCCAGTCGTCACGATAATTGTGGCTTCGTGCTTCTACAACCATTGATGGTTTCCGAACGATTTCATCTTCTCAATTTTGGTTTAACTGCTTGGTTCAACTTTTAATTTTTCTCAATCGTTTCACCCCACGCAAGGCGGTACCGCTGCTGGTGCGCAGAGTGGGGAGGGCTACACAAGAGAAGAGTGAAAGTTTAAGCAGGGGGAGAGCGAAGAGAAAGACGAACCAGTTACAGGGGGGGGGTCTAGAAGAAATGGCAAGAGAAGGATGGGAACACCAGTGTGAAGGCAGTTGCGAGGGTAAAGTGAGAAAGGAAAAGAATAAGATACATGAGGTGATAGGGAAAGGACGAGAGAAGTGGACAAGAGATGGGAATTGACGCTGCATTTAAATTCTTGGAGATTGTAGCCGTCAGGGAAGCAAGTATACGGAAGGAAGTTCCACAGACAGGAAATGCGAGAAAGGAAGCTGATGGAGTAGAAGTGGCAGCTGCATTTAGTTGATTTAACTGTAAAAGGTTGAGACCTTGTTTGCCAGTCTGGTTGCTCGAGTAAATTCATTCGGTGGGGGCATCAGTGAGCTAAGCTCGTCGGAACAGCAATGATCCCAATCAATAGGATCCTTTTCCCAACCTGATACTGTCAAGAAGTCGCCTATTTGACAAATCGACCTTAGATAGATTCGGGTCCGATTGCTAATCATCTAAACACTCAACCCTGTTAGACTGTAATTAAAAGTTTATGGTTTACAATGAAAATCGAACTTACGATCTACTGCAACACAGCCAAATGTACGGCTTTTCTCTTTCTTTTCTGTAATTTCGGTAATGAGAAATCGGAGAGCCGAATTCGAATTCCAGTTGAATTCGTTGCATTCACTTACGCACAACTACTCTTAAGAATGGTATTAATCCGTCTCTTCTCCCTACAGCTATGGCTTAAATAGCAGGACAGATTGGGTTCTACAGCCTTGCTTGGTAACCAGTCCACCGCATTAGGGTGAGAAAATCTTCTGTCTAGTCAGTCATGGATTGAAAGAGACATTATTACCCAAGCGTGTATTACGTATGGCATTTAACTGACTGACTGAATTTTGTGAGCTAAGTACAAGTGTCAGTTCGATTAAATTATTTGCTTCATTTCTCAAGCCCCCCCTCCCCCGATGCGGTGCTCACTTTTTGTTTGTTATATGCTTATTATCATCTTTCAAGTAAATTTCTCCACGTCATGATTATTTTTTTCAAATTTATTAAACTTGTCCAAAATTTCTCGGCAAAATGTCTGTTTGAACCGGTACACTTATTTCTCCGTTTGAAAATACCAGCCGGCATGACTATTCTAATATTATTTAACAGAAAATAATATTTCACACTGGCTGCTTTTCTGTTTTTCTGTCAATTTGTCTCTTCATCTTCCTTCCTTATCTTCGCACGGTTGAAGACCAAATTGAGGATAAAAGAAAAAAGATTGGGTTGCAATAATCTTGTAAGAGGATTAGGGTTGAGACTTTTTCTGTCTGCCGTGAAAATCATCATTGGAAGTATCTTTTCCTTGTTTTTAATCTGTGTTTGAACATTGAAAACAGTTACTATCTCAACAATATGGCAGTACATTTGTTTTTCGTTCATTTGTTTGCCTAATATATTTTCTTCCTTTTTTCGAATTGTTCTCTCCATTTCTCCTTACTTATAATTTTCCTTCTTTTTCTTACAAATGATCCTTCCTTCCTTCCTTCCTTCCTTCCTTTTTAATTTTTTCCTTTTTATTTCATATTTCTTTCTTTTCCTATTCTTCTTTCTACTTTACTGTTTTCGTTTTATTATCTTTCATTTACTTTTCATTTATTTTCCCTTTCATTTCTTTCTTTTTACCTTCTTTCTCTTTCATTTTACTTTCTTTTCACTTTCTTTCTCTTTCTTTTGGCTCTCTTTTTCTTTCTTTTTCCTTTTCTTTCTTTTTCTTTTTACTTTGTTTTTTCTTTGTTTTTACTTTCTTTTTTCTTTTACTTTTTTCTTTTTCTTTTTACTTTCTTTTTGACTTTGTTTTTTTCTTTCTACTTTCTTTCTCTTTTTACTTTCTTTTTACTTTCTTTTTACATTCTTTTTCTTTCTTTTTACTTTCATTCTCTTTTACTTTGTTTTTCTTCCTTTTTACTGTTCTCTTTCCTTTTTTTTGTTTCTTTTAAGTTTCTTTCTCTTTTTCTTTTCTTTCTCTTCCTTTTTACTTTCTTTCTCTTTCTTTTTACTTACTTTTACTTTCCTTTTCTTTTCTTTCTCTTTCTTCTTACTTTCTTTTTTACTATTTCTTTCTTTTTACTTTTTTATTTTTTCTTTCTTTTTACTTTCTTTCTCTTTTCTTTTAGTTTCTTTTTACTTTTCTCTTTTCTTTTTCTTTCTTTTTACTTTCTTTCTCTTTTTTCCTTTCTTTCTCTTTTTTCCTTTCTTTCTTTCTTTCTTTTGCTTTCTTTTTCTTTCTTTTTCTTTTCTTTCTCTTTCTTTTTTACTTTCTTTTTCTTTTTTACTTTCTTTTTTACTTTCTTTTTTTACTTTTTTACTTTCTTTTTCTTTCTTTTTACTTTCATTCTCTTTCTTTTTTACTTTTTCTTTCTTTTTACTTTCTTCCTCTTTTCTTTTACTTTGTGTTTCTTCCTTTTTAATTTTTTTCTCTTCCCTTTTATTTTCTTTTTCTTTCTTTTTAATTTTTCACACTTTTTTCTATTTTCTTCCTTTTTGCTTTCTTTCTTTTTCCATTTATTCTTTCATCTTTATTTTTGCTTGCTTTCTTCTCTTTTTCTTAATTTCCTTCTTCTTTTCTTTCCTTTCTTCCATTCTATAATCTTATAACTCACTGACCTTTTTTCGCATTCTTTTCTCTGATTTTTCCTCGTGAATATTTTAATCAAACACAATGGCAAACGTACTTCATGGTCACATGACTTTTACCATTGTCCTTTGTTTGAAGCGCTAATTGAATTAAAAATGCATGTTCATCAAACGAGAAAATGTTTCACATGGATATGTTTTCTGAAAACTATTCGATGATTTACAGGAAAAATATCGCAAAAAATAAAGATATTTATATTGTGTCATTTATTAATGAAATTATGTTTCTGCCTTTGACGTAAGTAAACCAATATACTTACAGGTATTTTTTATACACGATAAGTATTTAGTTTTGAACAAGGAATATAAATATGGAATAGGAAACATTTTTCTCATAGGTCAAAGATTATACAGTGGAAATTTCAAGCCATTGTGCTTTATTGTTTGATTCATATGATCTATGGAGAAACTTTCAATTAAATGCAAAAAGAAATTATTAGGGAACAAGAAATGTAAGTATGTGTTTGCACATGATATAAATCAGAACTTTATAAAATGGATGACAGAAAAAGGAACTTATTTAAACACCTAGTTTTTACAATTTCCTTCAAAGTAGTTTATTTGTTAATGTGATCAGCTCTGAAAGATTCGCGTCAAATGTCTGAACTTCAATATTTTCGTGCTCACTGTTCAAATTATCCGAATTTAAAAAAATATGAATATGATGAAATATAAAAGTCGATTATTCAAATAAATAAAATCATTATAGCAAGAATAGTAACAGAAAAACATTAACCCAAACGTTTAAGTTGTACAAGCATTACTCTTACGGGACAAACGTCCCAAAGGTCAATTTATATTTGGAGAGGAATAAAGGTGTTGTTGCTTTTAGGATTTGAAAGTTAGCAACATGGGAAAAGCAGTCTGCATCAGTAACATAAGTTTTATAAAGGCAGACATTACAAAGTATTGGCATGTATTTGAAATATGCCTTCACCGTTTCAAAGAAACAATGCTACAGATATGAAGATTTAATAGGCCAGTTAATAAGATTTGAGGAATTAAAAGCCAAGAAAATTATACCAATATTGTCAATAAAGTCTACATTTATTATTTACTTCTGGCCGGGATCGAAAGTCGACCTATTTGGCGTCAGTCGGAGTCGGAGTCGCTATTCCCTAAGCCATAGAATCCGAGATGTATATAAGTAGTGTATACACCGAAAGAATCCGATTCATTTCTGAAGAGTAATGCTTATATATATATATATATATATATATATATATATATATATATATATATATATATATAATGGGCTAGGTCAGTTGATATTAATTTTACTCTTTAAAAAAATAATAATGTCTAGTCAAACTAGTGTGCCCACAAAAATAATATATATATATATATATATATATATATATATATAGATGATGACTACCATTTCTTCACAGAATACGACTATCTCTTCTTACTTATAACATGAAGATTTATATGAACAGTAAAAATGTATCCTTATTATTGGTTCGTATAAGACTTAAAAACTATTAAAAAGATTTAGAATTAAAACTAATAAATCATAAAAGGAATAACAGTCGTTAAAAAAGCTTTAAAACAAACTACAACCAGTTCACATTTATAATAGTGACTGCAACCTACAGTGCATTTGCATATTCATGTGCACACAATTTATCCTACTGCACTCTTATAAGTTTTCTTACATAAATTATAAATGAATAGTGTAATGAGAGTTTTGAAGGTTATTTTGTCTTGATGAAGTCTATTAGTGTGCCTCGTTAGACCAGTTGATGATTTGCAGATTTTGTCGTAAAACTGACTCAGGACAGCAATTGGTCTAGTGTTGTATATCAATAAACAGACAAACACGTATATATATAAAAATATATCATAATATTTTTTATTAACGACGATGGACCGTGTCGCCTAGGAACAGAGAGTGAGAGAGCGCTCTTCCAAGGTTGACAGGGGTGACGACGGGAGTGTAGCCTCTCTGCTTAGCTCTTCTAGCTTCTTCTTCGACTTCTCTTCTTGTCTGGCTCTCTGCCCAGACTGCCTGTCGAGCCTGACTCCTGTCGAGGCTGACTGGGACTCGACTTCTCTTCTACTGTCGACTTCTGGAGACTTCTCTCTCTGACTCTGACTCTGACTCTGACTGGCGAATCCGTGTTTTTCGCAGTCTTTATATATCTTCCAAAACCGGGACTCGTTTCTTCCGGCTTTGCCTTGATCACGCGACGCCTACACGACGCCTACGTAATTCTCAGAGTCACCTGTCTGTTTGCCTGCGTAGGCATTTCCGCCGCTGTCGGAAATAGGATCAAAGTGACATCCGCTACTTTTCATCAACCGGGAACACCCACGCTTCATCAGCCTTCTTGGGTGGGGCCAGACCGTTATATTACACTAGGAGGAAGGCGTTCAGTCTGAGAAACATGGCCTATGTTATTGTGGCGATGGTTTCTCAAGTGGCTGGTTAAACCAGATTTGGACAAGCAAATTCTGCAGCAAATGATACATTTATACTGGGAAACTAGAGGTGACATTTTAGCATCATATTTCCTTGAGGCCCGTTTCACTTTGGCATACGCAAAACTTTTCTCTTCAAAACTGGTACAACCATCATAAACAAATTTCCTCCAGTTAGACCCATTACTTGCCTCCTTCTCGCAATTGTTTATACTTATCCTAAGATTTTTAAGGTTGTTTTAATGACATTCTTGAAATGTATTCTTTTTTTTTTGGTTTTTGTGGAGGACGCTTGCAGCTTGTCAATTCACCATAGAGCAACTGTTTTGGGAGGCGATCATCCTTCATCCTTATGATGTGACAAACCCTGTGAATCGGGTAACGTGTTATCATCTTTTCAATACTAAACGTATTTGCCCTTTCCGAAACTTTTGTCCGGCACAAAAGACTGCCACTGTATACCCAGAATCCTCCGAAGACACCCATGATGAAAACTTTTCAAAATCTGGATGTGTCTTCGGGAAGTGGTTCATATTTCTGAGAAATATAATGGAGCAGTTAAAATGTACGTCTCATAGACGCTTAACTAAGTTTTGATTGAAATACCTCTATCTGACCATACGCGCGATTTTAACATTCCAAAGGCCTTACTTGCTTTTTGTACACGATGACTCATTGTGGCATCAAGTGAACCCTCTCTTGAAAGAACATTGCCAAGAAAAACAAAAGTATCAAGAACTTCTAATATGTGTTTATTAACAAAGATATTTGGTTCACTATAAGAGGGGGGATGGTGTATTCTTGACCTTTGTTTTTTTAAGCTTATTGTCATACCAAAAGACGAGCATGCCTCAGAGAACATGACCATGGCAGCCTGTATATCTTGCTCACCAGGTCAGCATCATTTTAATAGCGTAGGTCTCTGACTACAAAAATCAAAACATTCAGATTTTGTATTGAATCGCCGCAGGTCAAAATTTTTTACAGATGTTCTGAAGCGCAGGTAGACACCTAGGTCTTCTTATTCTATGTGCCCTGTCCCTTCAGGACGTAGGCGATCATGGCTTTCCACGTCTCCCTATCCCTGGTGGCTCTCAGCACACCTTCTCCTGTTGCACCATGCAACCCTCGTTCCATCATCCACCTGATTAGGTCCTTCAAATATTTTATCCGTTGCTTTCCCCTGTCTCTTTTTCCCTCTATCTGGCCTGTTAGTATCAGGTTCTCCAAGCTCTCCTTCCTCATTGCATGTCCCAGGAACTTCAGTTGTCTCTTCTTGATGCTCAGCATTAGTTTCCTTTTTGTTTCCAACATTTCCAAAACCTCATCATTGCTCACATGCTCGATCGATGATATTCGCAATATCCTTCTGTAGAACCAGATTTCAGTTGCTTCAAGTTTTTCCTTCATCTTTGATGGTATTTTGATCTACACATCATGTTCCGAAGTAAATTGCGAAACATTCATACAAAGCCATAAGGACATCCTAATTTGCCAAAAATGATCCAAAGAGCCTCCGCTCCTGGCCATGACGGCAAACTGCAACCGGCAGGAAGGCCACTGATTATGAAGTCGTGAGGAGCATGGAACCACCTCTTAATTGTTGTTGTTCCCAGTTCCACCCTGACCTGGAGTGGTAGAACCTGTAAGGGCCCCAGCTATGGGCAAATAGTTAACCTCCAAACTGGGGTCAAAACACTATGAAAGTATAAAAAATACACTTTTATAGACTTTCATAGAAAAATATACATTTTTGAAGGAAAAAAATCTTCAGTAAAACATTTTTGAATACAGAACTAGAAGGCATTTTCAGCTTTCTTAAATAAAAGAGAAGAAAAACAAAAAAAAATTCATTAAAATTTGACTAAATCAACCTTCTCACTATAACCGAACATTAAAAACACCCTTAAAACCTCACCTTTTTGGCATTAAATAACCTACAGAGGTTAATATGCCGTTAAACAAAACTCAAACTCAGATCCATTTACGCCCAATAGACTTTTTATAGAAATATATACATAAAAGTAGACTTTTATAGAAAAAATATACATTTTGAAGGAAAAATATTACCAACAATACATTTTTGAAGAACAAAAAGTAAAAATTATTGCCATAATGAATTTTTGAAGGAAAACAATATTACCAGCAATATATTTTTGAATACAAAACTAGAAGACATTTTCAGTTTTCTAAAATAAAAAAAATTAATCAAAATCTGACTAAATCAACCTTTACACTATAGCTGAACATTAAAAACTACCTTTAAACCCTGCCTTTTTGGCATTAAATAACCCACAGAGGTTGATATACCGCTAAAAAAAAACTCAAACTCAAAACTCAAAGATCCTCCTTATTGATGGTGTCGAATGCTTTGGTGAGATCAAGGAGAAACTGATAGTAATCTAATGTTCTGTGCATTTTTCCTGAAAGTGACGTGCCGAGAAAATCATATCCATGGTGTTACGACCTGCTCGGAATCCACTTTGATTTTCAGAGATTATCAAAGGATAGATGTACATTATAAGATTTACATTCCTTCCTTTTATTAAAAGTTATAATGATTCCGGCAATCCAGTATTGATAAACAAGTCAACCTAACTTCACATCTACAATAAGCTTATGAATAACTCCAAGAAAGTGAGCACCCCGACAACGCAGAACTTCTCCGAGTACGTCCAGACTAGGTATCTTTTCAGCATTAATTTGCCTTAAAGCCTTTTGAACTTTATCCAGAGAGAGAAGTTCTAACATCTCTTGAATAAAATCATCTTTTGGGAGAACGCTAATAACATAATCATCAAAAATGGATGGTTTGTAGAATCAGTCAGTTAAGTGCCATACGTGAGACACGCTTGGGCGATCATGTCTCGAAAGAGACATGACTGACTGGGCAGAATATTATCCCGCAGTAGATTGCCATTGCTTTCTGTGGTAGACTGGTTGCCGACCAAGGCTATAGAACCCAATCTGTCCTGTTATTTAACCCATAACTGGAAGGAAGAGATGGATTTATACCTTTCCCAAGGGTATTTGCGCGTAAGTGAATGCAATGAATTCAGCTGGAATTCGAACTCGGTTCCCCGATTTCTCGTTCCGAGCCGATATCCAATGCACCACATTTGTAGAATAAGTCAGTAAAAAATTCATTCCACCGTTTCACGATATCTTACTATATCCCTTTTTTGATTTCAAAGGCATTACCGATGAAGATTTGGGACCAAACACCTTTCTTATCAAGTGACATAATAATTTCGAGTCCTTCAAAAGCCGTTTGAATTTGGCCGAAAAGTTTAGACTACCATTCATTTATTATTTGACGAAGATTACGTTGCAAAAGAGATTTCACGTTTTTAAAAGATTGCAACATGGATGATTTATCTTTCTTACATGCGCTAAGAAATCTCTGCTGAGTTTTATTTTTAACCATTTTAGCAATTCATTAATTGCTGCGTCATTTTCGTCAAACCAGTCCTGATATTGGGTACTGGTATAATAAACTGTTTCTTTAAATTGATTCCATGTACCATCAAATACAGAATTTTAAAACGTATTCTGTAAATCTTCACACAAAAACTTTTTTACGTTTTGGTACAGATACCCCTTTTTGCTCTCATTTTTCATCGAATGCATAATTTTTTTTTCTAACCATCATCACTAACACACTCGGCAACCCGCATTACTCTTACGGGACAAACGTCCCAAAGGTCACGTTTATGAAATATAACATAGTCAAGAATATGACCATGTTTTGAATGAGGATGTATCCAAATGACTTTATGAACCAAACTTTGCTGAAAGAAAGTATTGCTAATTGCAAGTTCAAATTCAGTATATAAACGTACTGATGAGCTGTGATATAGCGAAAAAGATCTGTCTGCGTATGACTATATATCACGAGAAGTATAGCCCGGAGTTGTTCGGGTGTAATAAAAGCTTTAAAACTAATCCATGGTCCTGGAGCTCAGACTCTTTGGACGTTGGCACGAAAGTCTAAAAAGCAATAGTTGTTTCCAGTTAAAGCGAAACCGTAGACTGAAAGGAAAATAAATTGATGCAAGTCAAATTTTCATTTCCTGGTATCGATATCAAATAAGTTTTTTCGTCGTAAACTGAATTTTGAAGGCTAAATAAGTCCTCTGAGTAAATGGTATCATGGCTGAAACTAAGAACTACAATTATATCTACCTAGAGCCAAACCCGAAGCAAAAACTAAAATAAAAGTGCTGAAAAAATACAGACATACAGACAGATAAACAGACACACACAAACATATTGCCTTATATATATATATATATATATATATATATTTTCTTCACTATTATAAGAACTGCAACCTTGAAACTTCTGAATATCTTTTCTTATGTCTTTGTCTATGAGTGTATCAAATTTGATTAAAATAGGACCACTCCTTCTATAACCCTATTTTTTCGATTATCGATTTTCGATATTTATCTGGAGTACCTCGACACAAAACCTATCTAAGAACACTTGCAGACGCTTATAGTACAACTGTGTAAATTTTCAAGGAAATCGGTTCATCCGTTTTGGAGGCTATAGTTAACGGACACACACAGACACACGCACACAAAGTTCAATTTATAAATAAGTTTAGATAATATATAATTTAAGGCATGCAATATTTACCAGCTAAAGTGGTCAATATGATAGATAAAGCGTTTGTAAATTTAGAAGTAAACAATTTAGTCAACACCCACCGTCGACAGACTGTTTCATGCTTCAACGTCAGGTTATGGGTGTTTTGTTAGTACCTCACTCAACTGCACCGCACGCATAATAATAAAAAGGATTGCAATCTGGGAAGTTAGGTGGCCAGTTGTAAGGGGGGGGACGTGGTCGCAAAAATTGTCTAACAGCCCATCACTTGGTTCTCCAGTTTCTGTGGCCTGGTGCAGAGTCTTGTTGTCAGACATATGATCTTTCAGTAGCCACCCTCTTGATTCAGGACATCACTACCTCCTCAAAGTAGTTGATGTGGGCCTCCATTTTGAGAAGATTAAGGGAGGCATGACTTCACCATCTTTCGTGGTTACACCAAACAGCTTCGTAATCGTCATTATACTCATCCAACTCTTTCCAAATCCTCTGAATTGTCATCAGATTAACACCCAAACACTCTAAAATATTTGTATTGGAAATTCCAGCGCGAGTGACAAGCAGTATAACATGATGCTTCCAACTTTCTGACGGTGTGAATTACGTCATGGCGATCTTTTTCTCTCAGGCGGTTTCCAAGTGACCCTGCTATACTTTGCAGTCGACAAAATAAAAATACACACAACGCGCATGCGTGACATAAAAATAAAATGGTGATTATTTACCCATCATATTCTGTATATATATATATATATATATATATATATATATATATATATATATTTAAAAAAATCTTTCGGTAATATTTTATTTTGTGTTTTGAAAGTTGCCGATGATATGTGAAAATTCTCTTAGGGATTTCATCTAGAAATGATCATACAACGCTTTTGAACTTCGAAATTTATTTTATACATATATGTATATATATAGTCATCCGTAGACAGATCTGTTTCGAGATTGAGAGACATTTGGCAGCAAATTTTTATTTATACAAGTTTCTTAAGCGAATAATAAAAGGACTTTCTTAAGGATTTTTTCTACAACTGGAACCGTTTCTATGACTTCTGTTGAAATTTGCATATAAATTGTGAAAACGTAGTATTTTAATAAACGATGAAATCGACATAACGCAAAAGCCAAACACATCGATATATATATATATATATATATATATATATATATATATATATATATATCTGTTTGGGCTTTTACCAACAGCGAAACAAATGAAAGTAGAACTAAGAATTATATATTTTGCAATCTTTGTTCCCAGCGATGTATTTGTTATTGTTATTAAATGATGCGCATCAAATTTTCATTGTTAGCGACACCAGTCATGAGGAAATACAAGTGAAAAAGAAAAATATAACAGTTTCATTTTTTTAAAGATTTTCAGTCTAGAAACACTAATAACATTTCAAGAGAGAAATTTGTTCTGTGAAATTATTTATTCATTTATTTTATTTTATATTTTTAGAGTATACTCATATTTTCTTGTTCGGCCTTTTCTAATAGAAGATAAGACGTAGTTTTACATGAAACAGTTTCAAACCTGTTTTTAGCCATTGAAAAGACCATTATATTGTGAATTCAAAGATTTATATCGACGGAGCCTTCAAGAGAAAATATCCAGCCCAGGTGGTGCGTGGAGTATCGTTGTCTCCGACGATAAAATAATGAAAGTTAATGAAATTATTCAAGAAATGTGCCTTAAGAGAGTCAATGCCTACTACAAGGAGTAGCGGTACTATGTTTTATCAACGCCAACTTACAAAATGGTAACAATATGCAGAAAAAGGAGTGACCCAAGCTACACAATCAAAAAGGCGCTGAAGTTCTGTAAAGCTTATTTCTAACCAGCGCATTTCAGCGCAGGAATCCGCTAAACTATGTTGGATGGAACGTTTTAAATCAAGCCATTGTGAGCCTTCTTCATTTCTCATGAAAGATTTTCAGCATGGAGGAATGGGCCCAGATATGCACAGCTTTTCGAGATTGTATGGACGCTTAAAAAAAAAAAAGAAAATTAACGGAAGCCACATTGAATAAATTATTCGTTTTGATAATATATATGGAATTTAATAATATTTTTGCATTAATTCATCTATTTATGCATAATAAGCGAATTTCGAAGGTTGCAGCAATTATCTTTTACTTTACTACTATATATATAATTTTTTTAATCATATCACCCCAAGCAAGGAGGTAACCCCACTGATGTGCAGGGGGCTACATAAGAGTGAGAAGATTAGAAAAGAGAAAACCGGAAACCGCATCCTAAACAGGAAACAAGGGATGAGCCTCTTCACCTGTTCAATAGATGTGGGTGGAGTGTGAACCGGGCGATAGTTTAGTCTATCGACCCCAATTGAAAGAAAAGAAAGAAACCAAGTGAGAATATAAAAAAAGAGAAAACCGGAAACCGCATCCTAAACAGGAAACAAGGGATGAGCCTCTTCACCTGTTCAATAGATGTGGGTGGAGTGAACCGGGCGATAGTTTAGTCTATCGACCCCAATTGAAAGAAAAGAAAGAAACCAAGTGAGAATATAAAAAAAGAGAAAACCGGAAACCGCATCCTAAACAGGAAACAAGGGATGAGCCTCTTCACCTGTTCAATAGATGTGGGTGGAGTGTGAACCGGGCGATAGTTTAGTCTATCGACCCCAATTGAAAGAAAAGAAAGAAACCAAGTGAGAATATAAAAAAAGAGAAAACCGGAAACCGCATCCTAAACAGGAAACAAGGGATGAGCCTCTTCACCTGTTCAATAGATGTGGGTGGAGTGTGAACCGGGCGATAGTTTAGTCTATCGACCCCAATTGAAAGAAAAGAAAGAAACCAAGTGAGAATATAAAAAAAGAGAAAACCGAAACCGCATCCTAAACAGGAAACAAGGGATGAGCCTCTTCACCTGTTCAATAGATGTGGGTGGAGTGTGAACCGGGCGATACTTTAGTCTATCTACTCCAATTGAAAGAAAAGAAAAAAAGCAAAGTGAGAATATTAGAAAAAAGAAAACCAGAAACCACATCCTAAACAGGAAACAAGGGATGAGCCTCTTCACCTGTTCAATAGATGTGGGTGGGGTGTGAACCGGGCGATAGTTTAGTCTATCTACTCCAATTATATATATATATATATATATATATATATATATATATATATATATATAGCATAATGATAATCCACGTATATTGTCTTAATATGAATAGGAAAAACTACTAAAAAGTTGTAAGTTAAAAGTATTTTTTGACAGTATTTATTTATGTCTATTAATAGAAATAAATAAATACTGTAAAAAAATACATTTTAAACTTACAACTTTTTAGTAGCTTTTCCTATATATATATATATATATATATATATATATATATATATATCCCTACCGTGGCGGATGGCCGAAGACAGTGACAAAATAGTGGCGTTGTGGTCCCTGGTCTGATTACAGACATTTGAGTACGTTGTTGGAAATATCAAAATTGATTGTATTCAAACCAGGTTTAAATTGTTTAATGTAGATTGCTTCGAGGATTTTTAGTTTCTGTTTATTATTTTCTTGTTTAAGTATGTACGTGTTATCAACAACCTCAATAATATCTACATTGGCCACACTACAAATACGCTATCACGGCGTCTGACGTTGCACTTAAATGAAAATTCAAATATATTCCGTCATTTAGAACAACACGGTTATCAACGCACACTTCTGAGAAAAACATTTGTTGATAACACGTACATACTTAAACAAGAAAATAATAAACAGAAACTAAAAATCCTGGAAGCAATCTACATTAAACAATTTAAACCTGGTTTGAATACAATCAATTTTGATATTTCCAACAACGTACTCAAATGTCTGTAATCAGACCAGGGACCACAACGCCACTATTTTGTCACTGTCTTCGGCCATCCGCCACGGTAGGGATGGACTTATATTTTTAATTCAATTCTCTTTATTGTTAATAGCTTAAATGTTCTATGTTTACTGTGTGTTAATATTTACTCTTTGATAATGGCTTATGTGAGCCGAAAGCTTAGACCTGATAAAAAAATTAACAATTACTGTGATTTTTTGTTGTCTTTCAACGACATCACCATCAGGTATATCAGACGGTATGAACGGATCCTACACAAAATTAATAGACAAAATTTGTCTATATTATTCAATAAAACCTGCATTAATGAAAAAATGCTGCCAAAATATATATATATAGGTCGCTTAATAACTCGTTTACAAATGGAAAATATTCAAAAGTTCTACAATTGTACTGAACAATTTTAATACAAATGTGCACTGGTCTAATCTTATTATGACCAGAAACTAAGTAATTAAACATTTAATCAATCAATCATTCAATATATATATATATATATATATATATATATATATATATATATATATATATATATATATGGAAAGTTTTGTAATTCGCTTGAATCAATGTGTATATAAAGTGTATTGGTAGCTATATGAAGGCTATCAAAATGTATTTAGTATAATAAAGGAAGATAAAAAGGTTTGGGTATTACCAATTTATTATTCATTAATATTTCGAGATCAGAATCTCATCTTCAGAATGATAGGAGAGCTTGATTTCAAGACCGTCCGCTGTTGGACCGTCCCTTTATAAGGACAGTGACCCAGGCTACACAATCAAAAAGGTGCTGAAGTTCTGTAAGTTCTGTGTATATATGGGTACTGTAGTTTCAGAATATATATTCTATCTCTAAAAACCTATGAGGTGTTCGATAACAAACAGCAACTACAACTTTATATATATATATATATATATATATATATATATATATATATATATATATATATAGTACTGTGCACGCACACACACACACTAAATAATAACCAGTCAAAACACAGTAGTAAATGCCCATCAAGACGTATCAATAGTGAGTTTCACGGTTCTCATTTTGAATAACTTTGAAAAATTTGCTTTGGTACGGTCGATATACGCGTCTGCAGAAGACCTGCTGGAATGTTATTTCATGTGGAAAAGATGACTCCACGAAGATCAGGCACTATTTCGAATTGACTCAGAATATTTTATGTATTATGCTATATGTGTGGTCTGATGTATCTATTCTCAATTTATTTACGGTTTAAATAATACAAGCTTCATTTTCTCATTTAATAACGATTTTTTTAACAATATTCTGTGTGAATTTATTTCTTTTTAACAGTTTGAAAGTGACAATGTAAAATTAGATTGTTGAAATAATCTTGATATTTAACATTTTAAATAAGTTTTGAATTTTCCTCTCAATATTTTATTATTCTCTGGATAATATCCATCGAGCTCTCAATTTTTATCTAATTAATAATTTATATTAATTGGAGAAAATCTTTTGGATCATCCTCTATGTCTTTACGGGTCTATCATTCCCTCTTGTATATATATATATATATATATATATATATATATATATGAGAGAGAGAGAGAGAGCGAGAGAGAGAGAGAGAGAAATATTTATATTATATACCTTAATATAAATGCTACGAACTACAGAATGTTATTCCTTTAGTTCATACTACTACTACTAATTTTCTCTCCCCCACCCCCCCTCTCTCTCTCTCTCTCTCTATATATATATATATATATACTAGACGAATTACCCACATCTGGGTACTGTAGTTTCAGAATGTATATTCTATCTCTAAAAACCTATGAGGTGTTCAATAACAAACAATCAGAAACTACAACTTTATATATATATATATATATATATATATATATATATATATATATATATAGTACTGTGCAAAAGTATTAGGACAAGAACTATTTTATCTTTTATGAGGCATCAAAATAAAGTTCAAAATCACCCCTGTCCTAACACTTTTACACACTACCGGTAGTGTTCAAAAGCATTAGGACAGGGGTGATTTTCCTAAACACCTCACTGACATTCAAATACAGGCTGAAAAGCCAAGTAAATTGCTAACAAATATTGATTATTTAAAACTAGGTGTAAAAAAAGTGTATTAAAAAGAGATTATATTTAATTTTCCTATTTTCTATTAAACAAGTTATTTTGAAACTACTCTATTGAATATCTATGGGATATATCATAAATCTAATGTTTCTTCGCAAGACACACTATGGGAACAAATACAAGCTGCTTGGCAGGAGATGCGATTAGATACATTGAATAAGTTTGTGATGACAATGCCGGAAAGAATGAAGGCTGTGATCAAAACAAAAAGCTGTTATACTGAATATTAAATTTATTTTGTAAGAAGTATTTTTTTTGTTAAAGCATTTGTTGTGTAAATCAGATAGAATTATTTTAATTAAATTGTTTCTTTTCTGCCAATATGATTCATAAAAAATAAAATACTTCTTGTCCTTATACTTTTGCACAGTACTATATATATATATATATATATATATATATATATATATATATATGAATAAATATACATGTTATCCTACATATATGGCACGACTCGGTGTTTCGTGCGTTATGCAATCATCAGATGCATATTTCAAACTGACAGTGTAATAGATTCGAATTTAATTAACTTAAATTTAAACGTAGGATAATATGTATATTTATTAATATTTATATAATACAGCTCTATTCGTACATTGTTTTATTAACATCTGAATAATAATATATACATATGTGCACCCTCATCATATGTATAATTATTAATTTACGTCAATAGTTAGTTAGCTAGCTAGTTAGTTAGTTAGTTAGATAGATAGATAGATAGATAGATAGATAGATAGATAAGTTGTGATGGCCTTAATGCCAAGATTGCTGTCTTTTTAATGATTTACTGGTAGAAAGAAATTTTGGCAAGCAGGTTTTTTGTCATCAAGTGCTCGATATCGAGATATAGCGTCAATAGAATCAATATAGAAAAGTTTATCACTTAATTGATTAGTGTTATGCCGATTTCGAAGTTTCGTGAAGAAATTATTTTTGTGATGTCTCCACTCTTCTGGGCTTTCCTTCATATATATATATGAAGCAAAACTTTTGTCGTCCAACTCTTCTTTAGAAAAATTTGTTGAAAAAACAAAAAACAAAATAAAAAACAAAACAAAACTAAACATGCAAAAAAGCAACAGTTATAAAGGGTGAAACTGAAAAACAACAGTTATAAAGGGTGAAACAGAAAAGCAACAGTTATAAAGGGTGAAACAGAAAAGCAACAGTTATAAAGGGTGAAACAGAAAAGCAACAGTTATAAAGGGTGAAACTGAAAAACAACAGTTATAAAGCGTGAAACTGAAAAGCAACAGTTATAAAGGGTGAAACAGAAAAGCAACAGTTATAAAGGGTGAAACAGAAAAGCAACAGTTATAAAGGGTGAAACAGAAAAGCAACAGTTATAAAGGGTGAAACAGAAAAGCAACAGTTATAAAGGGTGAAACAGAAAAGCAACAGTTATAAAGGGTGAAACTGAAAAGCAACAGTTATAAAGGGTGAAACTGAAAAACAACAGTTATAAAGCGTGAAACAGAAAAGCAACAGTTATAAAGGGTGAAACAGAAAAGCAACAGTTATAAAGGGTGAAACAGAAAAGCAACAGTTATAAAGGGTGAAACGAAAAGCAACAGTTATAAAGGGTGAAACAGAAAAGCAACAGTTATAAAGGGTGAAACTGAAAAACAACAGTTATAAAGCGTGAAACTGAAAAGCAACAGTTATAAAGGGTGAAACAGAAAAGCAAAGTTAAATAAAGGGTGAAACAGAAAAGCAACAGTTATAAAGGGTGAAACAGAAAAGCAACAGTTATAAAGGGTGAAACAGAAAAGCAACAGTTATAAAGGGTGAAACAGAAAAGCAACAGTTATAAAGGGTGAAACAGAAAAGTACATGTGGGTTAAATAAGAAGGCATAACTACAATAATTTTTTTACGTTTTGGACGAAAAAGATTACTTTTAAAGAAAACGTACACGTTCCATTATTTGTGAAAGTATATATATATATATATATATATATATATATATATATATAAATTAAAAAAGAATCCTCTTTTAATTTATATTTGCTCTGTAATATTTTATTACATGGAGCTCTCTTCCTGTATCATTTTTTAATATTAAAATAAATTCTTTAATATTAATTAGGATCGGGTTTTTGGAATTTACCTTCCTGCTTTTTTCACTTGGATTAAAGTATCTGAATTAATATATATATATATATATATCCTGGCTAGAAGCAATCGGGTATCTAACTGTACTGATGAGCTGTGATACAGCGAAACAGATTTGTCTGTGGATGACTATTTACGCTCCCACACCCCGATTGAACACTATAGCGAATGGTAGACTTTGAAAAACACTAGTTACTTACGCATCGTTCATTCAGTAATGAATTTGAACACTCTCGGGTACTGGGGTGTGCTTATATTTTATATAACACGCTAAAGTCCGCCTCACTCTACAGATCGCCTATAGCTCAGAGTTAGGATCGCCGACTGATGTCAATTCGGTCGGCTTTCAATCCTGAAAGCAATAGGATGTTTAACTTTACTAATTAGTTGTGATACATTGAAACAAATCTGTCTGCGGATGACTATATGCACTTCTCATTTTTAAAACAATATATAAATTCTGTGATATCAAATTTTTGTTTATATACATGGGATGATTGTGAAACTTTACTGAGCAGAGTCAAGCCGACTTCGAAGTTTCGCGAAGGCACCGTTATAATGTTTTTACTCATCGGGGCTTAATTAATTTCAGTCTACTGCTCTCTCCCGTTTTTTTTTCTTATTTAGATGGAGCTTGTTATGGGTCAGTGTTTTGGCATGTGAGTGGTTCTACAGGTGGTTAATTGTTTTTGATTGTGTTTGTTGTGTTGACTTCTTTTAATGTTGTATTATTTGCAGTTGGTTGGTTTCTTTTTAATGCTTTTTATTGTGTTAGTTTCCTTTTAGTGCGTGTGAAATACATTTAATCATCAAAACCATTGAAAAACAACAACCTTGGCGCTAAACATTATCACAACTCAACACTATATATATATATATTTTTTTTTCTGGGGTTTTACTGATAAAATTTATTTTAGCAACCAGGTATTCTATCGTAAAGTGCTCTAGATTGGGGTGTAGATAGAGCGTTTATATGTACAAACACACACACATTTATATATATATATGAATTTTTTTAGGGTAAATGGCATTAGCCACCATCTCAAGAATTAAACTATGGCCATGATAAAAATAAGTCACTTGTGTTAATGTCATTTTTCCTGACTTCTGGATTAACATTTTTGTTCCAATCACACTAGTTTGACAAATCAGTTCATCTGTCATGAGTGTCATAGCCTAAACCTTCTATGTACACAGTCAACTTCGTCTCACAGGCGACAAGTCACGTTTTACCTGCCATGTTTGAAGCTTACATATAGATTAGTACAGCCAGGGTTGGTGCAAGGGTCTCGTGGGCCCCCACCGAATCTATGATACGGTGTCCCCAATCTACTATATCTCAGTTTTCATGAGGTTGTTTTCATATAAATAAAATTTTATTTTAACCTAATTATGTAAAATAATGGATCATATGATGCAATATACTAACTGGAAAAGTTGAAAATTAAAAAGTATATTATATCTAAACACAAAAATTGTATGTAAATACAAATTAGAGACATGTCACAATAAATCATTCAACAATATAGATAAAAAAATAATGCATTTTACATTGTGCTTTTTTCAAGACTTCAGTCAGTTAAGTGCCATACTTAAAACACGCTTGGGCGATCATGTCCCGAAAGAGACATGACTGACTCGGAAGAAGATTATTCCGCAGTAGGTTGCCAATACTTTCTGTGGTAGACTGGTTGCCGACCAAGGCTATAGAACCCAATCTGTCCTGTTATTTAACCCATAACTGGAGAGAAGGGACGGATTAACACCTTTCCTAAAGGTATTTGTGCGTAAGTGAATGCGGGGAGTTCAACTAGAATTCGAACTCGGCTCTCCAATTTCTCGTTCCGAACTGATATCTACTGCACACCTGTTGTTCGAGACATGCGCAAAACAAATTCACTGACTTGGTAATAAAAAACAAAGATTCCAGAATGACACAAAAGTACGCGAAAATTTTTCACCCGTTAATTATTAGTTGTGCTAATTTTAATTTTTAACGTATGTTGTTGGTTGTTTTTCTTTTTATGACCTCAGCGGGTCATTTACTAAACTTTATTTATTTAGTACCTTTTTCTTTCAACAATTTATTGTTGTTTTTTATATAAGTTTTGTGTGTAGTAATACATTTTTCTTTTCGAGTATCAAGATTCATTGGGATTTGTTTTTAAGGGCAGGGTCCCCAAGTCCTACCCTGGTTATTTAACCCATAACTGCAGGGAAGGGACGGATTAATACCTTTCCCCAGGGTACCCCTACCCTGGTTATTTAACCCATAACTGCAGGGAAGGGACGGATTAATACCTTTCCCCAGGGTACCATTGCGTAAGTGAATGCAGGGTATTCAACTGGAATTTGAACTCGGTTCAGCGATTTCTCTTTACGAGCCGTTATCCACTGCACCACAACGCACATCCGTCACTATACGCTTACAGCACCTAGTATTCCCATGCGGTTATCCATCTAAGTACTGACCAGGATCAAAGTTGCTTAACTTCGGTGATCGAGCGAGAACCGGTGTATTCAACGTGATAGGCCGTAAGCCTTTAACGTACGTAAATGTAAATAGAAAAACAGTAGATATTGATAAGGTATTGAGGGTCACAAAGCACAGCCCGGGAACCCCAATTAGGCTTACGCTCTCATTAGATTTCTGTAAGCAAAGGAACTTCATAAATAAAGCTTCTTCTTCTTCTTCTTCTTCTTCTTCTTCTTCTTCTTCTTCTTCTTCTTCTATGTGTCCTATTCATTCAGGACGTAGGTGATCATGGCTTTCCACGTTTCCCTGTCCCTGGTGGCTCTGAGCACGCCTTCTCCTGTTACACCGTGCAATCCTCGTTCTGTCATCCACCTGATTAGGTCCTTCAAATATGTCATCCGTTACTTTCCCCTGTCTCTTTTTCCCTCTCTCTGGCCTGTTAGTATCAGATTCTCCAGGCCCTTCTTCCTCATTGTGTGTCCCAGGAACTTCAGCTGTCTCTTCCTGATGCTCAGTATTAATTTCCTTTTTGTTTCCATCATTTCCAAGACCTCATCATTGTTCACATGCTCGATCCATGAGATTCTCAGCATCCTTCTGTAGAACCGCATTTCAGTTGCTTCAAGTATTTCCTTAATCTTTGATGGTATTGTCCAGCATCACTACCATATTGAAGGATGGACATAACGTAGCAATCCAGTTCTCTCTTCCTTGTTTCTAGCGAAATTGTCCTGTTTCTTAATACTTTACTCAACTTCTGGAATGCTTCCTTCGCCATGCCAATCGCCTTCGGATCTCTGTGTCGCACTTTCCGTCTTCTGTTATAACACTTCCCAGGTATTTAAATTTTTGCACCTGCTTTATTCTGGTATCCTCGACCTGTATTTGGCTTACAAAGTATATTACCGTAAACAAAGAATTCTTTGCTAGAAAGGGAATAAGAATCTCAAGAAATCAACACAAAACACAAAATGATAATCATAATGGTAATATCAACCGTTTCTTTATGTGGAAACATTTCACATACATTATCCGAGTAACCGGTACAACATTCGGTTGAAATTTAGAAAATCTGTCTACTAAAAAATATTTCCAAACAGTCTTTTCAAGTCCTGTTATTGCTCTTTCCAGTATTCATTGCGGCTTCGTTCCAAACTTTTGTTTGAAGTAGTGTAGAACGTCAACATATTCATTATGTCATTATTTTCTCTTCGATTTACATTTGCAATCCACTTTATTTTTTGCCGTTGTTTGAAGTCCTTAAGGGATATGACTTCTGTTATTTGGTACAAGTCTGAATGTTTATTCTGTAGCACCAATCCACGAGGTTCAAAGAAAGATCGTCCCCTCTCAGGATCTGCGTATTTTATTCGTTCGAAGGTATTTTAAATCATAGATCCAAGAAACCGGTCGTATGCAGCTCACAGTTTAGATATTTTTTTAACTCATTTGGCTCCATGCATGGTATCCATATAAAAATCTTGATCTAACCAAATTATTTAAGGACAAGACGAGCTTTTAGTATAATATTTTAGTTTTGGAGCAACTTGCAGTATTGGGAGAAACTACACCAAGCGTAGCCTCTTCTATGTGCGATCTCCTTGTCATAACTGAGCCATATAATGGTATTTTATATGTTTAGTATTTTCTTATCGCACATCCTGAATTTTTATGATGAATTTAGAGGAGGCAAAATTATTGTTTTCATTTCAGTTTTGGATCATAGTTTCTGTTTTTAAAACACAGTTCTGTAATTATTTACATTGTTCGGAGTGTTATCCTTATCTTTGTTGCCATATTCACGACGTTTCGGCCGATGTACGCTCCGGCCTTCTTCAGCTGACTGAATTAAGAACCGAACCCTTTACTTTGATCACTGGGGTAGATTGTTCTCGTTCCATGAGTCATGCCAATTCCGGGTGTCTAAGTTATCTCCATTTAACTCAACTCTCTTAGTTTTTGTTCACCACTGATGTAGTCAGGTACTGAACTCACAACGCTTTGGTTCAAGTTATTGGATCCAAACAACGCTTTTATCCACTGGGTTATGTGCCCTCAACGACCTGAAAAAGGTCGGAGCACACAACTGTCGAAACGTTGTGAATATGGCAACAAGGATGAAGACAACAGTTCAAACAATATAAATGGTGTAAATAATTACAATACCTCGTCTCAGAAATATAGACTATAGAATATTTAAATTCGAAATATTTGTGAAAAGTCCAGTGGGACATGAGAAAATCTGCGTTAGTTGATAGATGAACAAATTGATTTCTTTATTTGCCTTGTCCTTTTCGGATGTGAACGATCATGACGCTCCACAGTTTATAAATAATAAAACATAGACTCATTTATCGTACAGCCTGCATTCCCTCCGTGTCTATTGATCAATGGTAGAGGTTTATCGCTTCTCTGATCAGGGTATAGTTTACCGGTTCTCACTTTCTTCCACAAGTGACACCATGATTAAACTGTCTTCACTTTTTGGTGAACAGACTAACCAGTGGCTTTAACTTTCCATTGGGAGTTTAGCAGTTAGGAGCCCGAACTCATTGGTAGCCCTTGAAGAGTCTACTCTGATCAACAGTCGCATAAAATCAGGGTCTTTCTAATGTCATGTCGCGCATGGGTATGTGTCTCTGCATATATTTCCGGTGGGCAACCCTGAGAACACATTAAGCTATGTCTTTAGCCACGCATTGGCTGGTTTGTATTGCCATTGGCGACAAATAGTGGAAGTTATAGTATTTTGTTTCTCTCTCTTTCTTTCTCTCTCTCTCTTTGTCCCTCCCTCCCTCTCTCTCTCTCTCTCTCTCTCTCTCTCTATATATATATATATATATATATATATATATATATATCTTCCCTCAAAACAAATCTTATGGAAATAAAAAAAAAAAAAAAAAAAAACAACTAAACGAGCAAACAAAAAACCACCTACACCCGTCAATTTTTTTTTCACGAGATTTATTCGGGGTATCCGTTCCAACTTCTGCAGCCGAGAATCTTTTCTCTTGAAATGGTCATCCGATATATTAACCTTTATTGAAATCAATTTAAACTCTTCCATTGCTACCAATAAATCTTTGGTTCCAGGCTATCTTCACTTTTGCCGAAAAGACTCCAGCATTCATATGCATAATCTTGGTGTTTACATCCAGAATAATGTTCCGATGGCCAGGAAATTGTCTCTCTAAGCTGCTGACTATTCTTTCATGAGCTTCTGTTATTCGTTACTAAACTCTGTTCGTACTTCTTTTTCCTTTATCGCTCATGACAACTGACGGTATAGAGAAGACAGTTTCTCTCTATCGATCTACGAACATCTTTGTCTTCGGTAACTTTTATGCTCACCATGACAAGTGGATGAAACATACTAAAGGTACTGATGTTGCCGGTTTTCAGTCATTAACTTTTTCCATTACCCAATCTCTTATACAAATCATGGACTTCCCTATTCGTTTCCCTAGAAAAACCGAGCAAAATGCTTCTCTAATTGATTCATTTCTTAACTCGTCGCTTCGCTTATAGGGGCTGCTTATCTATTCTTTTCCTGTTAGTTAGTAGTGAAGGGTAGTAGTATGTTGTTGCAGGGTAACAGCATTTGGCCTTGTTGTAGATAGCCTACTATAAGTCGTAAAATGATTACAAATCAAGAAAGGCAATTTGAGTAGAAAAATAACATTTTATATATACACATATCAATTAATGTTTTTACAATTGAAGTAATACATGAAGTATAGGTCTAACGGAGGTTAAAATGTTCATGGCAATAAAATGCTGAAAGAGAATTAATGCTTAGGAATTTGAGAGCGTGTAAGTAAGGAATGACTTTGATGTATTCGCTCCTTAGGTCAGTAAGTAGTTTTTGAGGCAGGGAAGAAGGAAAGAGGTAAGGGAGGTGAGCATAGTAAGCCACTTGACTTCGATACTAATTACTCTCTTCTCCTCGAGTCGGTCTGCCCGTCGATGCTTTCTGTATCCGCTTTTTATATCTTCTTTTTGGATCACAGCAGCTCATTTGGGATTTCACACTTGTATTTGATTCTGGGTTTCCCATTGGCTGATAAATAAAATTCTCGTGGGCTCGCGAACTGGAAATCTAATATTTAATTAATTTTTAATTTTCAACCGGAACCTCTGCGCGGTGCTGGCGACGCAGCGACGACTTTTGGTCATTTGCTTTTTGGTCGTGAAAGCGCAAACATCCGGTCCATCGCTTTTGCTGGGTATCACCACACGCTCTTACTGAGCTTCGTTATGCTGCCCTCTTGGTAACTGACTGCTTTGTGATAGATATTGATATTTCGTTCCACTCATCTATTAAACAGAAACTCCCTATCTGTAAGACCTCTTTCCGTTACCAACATGCTGAGTGGGACTCACTCCGTGATATTTTCGTGACGCCTCATGGATAGCCTTCTTCAAACTTCCAATTGAAAATTGCTCTACTGAGATTTTTTCTTCGGACAAAATCGGCATGAAAGCTTTCGTCCCTTCCCGGAAATACCCGATGAAACATTAATCCTCTCCACGGTTCACACCCATATGCTTGGCCCTATAGCACACAGGTACCACTATTTTCAGCTATACCAGCGCGACGGCTCTTGTCACAACAGATGCATTTTCGTTGCACCCAATAAATGTAAGCGAGTCCTCGAAGGAGCAAAGCTCTTGTTTGGCGAGAGATTGAGGCACCACATAGCTTCTAAAAACTCGTGATTATTGCCGGATATGTAATAAGGTATTAAGCAAGTGCAAAGTCTCTATTCACTTCTCTTCAATCACCCTTATTGTCCTCCGCTGGTAAAGCTGAATACTTTGCCCATAATTTCTCCTCAAACTCTACTCTTGTTTCATCAGGAATATACCTACTTAACATCCTTCTTAGAACTGAGTTTCTATTGAACGATATGCATATAACCCCTTCCATGGTATAGACCATCATCTGTAACCTAAATCCTCACAAAGCATATGGCCCGGGTGGTTTCTCTGTAATAGTTATTGAGAATTGTGCTCTCTAACTGGCTCCTGTTCTCTGTAGACTGTATAATAAATGCCTCACTGTTTCCCTCCTGCTGGAAGTCATCATTTGTTGTTCCAGTTTTTATGAACTCTTGTGAGCCGTCCGATCCTTCTAACTATCGGGCTATTAGCCTTCTACCTCTTTTGGGGGGAAACTACGAGAGGCCCTAATCAATGTTGAATTAGTTCATCATCTCTCCGACAGGCAGTACAGCTTTCGTTTCTCCAAGTCAACTGCTGATGAACTGACGATAATTGTGGAAAGAGGCTTTCATGCTCCAGATAAAAACGGGGGAAGCCTGGGCTGTAATATTGGACATCTCAAAAGCCTTTGACATATCTAACATTAAGATCTTATTCACAAGCTGAAAATTATGGTGTCTCTGGACACAGTTTTGAGCTGATCCAGTCTTTCCTATCAAATCGTGAAATGAAAATTATCCTGAGCAGCTACTCCTCTAGATCCTTTCTTATAAACACGGGTTTCTCCTAGAGCTTCATCCTTGGTCTTATATTGTTTGTAATATTCATTTAAGACCTTCCCGATGACATTAGCTCTCAACTTGGCATCTACACTGGTGACACAACCATTTATTCCTGCCTCAGTTGTAAGGCTAAACAGTCCAACAAAATCAAAATAGCAGCTGATGTTCAAAACGACCTCAAGACTAGGGTTAACTGGCTCAAAAGATGGCTAGTCAATTTTAAGGCCGCAAAAACTAAACGTCTCCTCATTAATCATCTGAGAGACTCTCTCTGTCTTCGATCAGCATGACTGATGCTAACCATTAGGAAATTGTCTTATTCCCTCTTCTTGGACTAAAGTTCTCAGCTGACAAGAAGTGGAAGGACTATTTTAAATACATTGCTAGCTCAACTTCTAGGAACGCCGGTTCACAGTGCGAGAGTTTTTCTCTCTAGAATCGATCTTACATATCTATAAATCTATCATTCGTCCATTTTTAGAATATTGCTGCCACATATGGTCCAGTTTCCCTGATATTTACCTTGAGCTCCTAGATAAGATCCATAAAGAATCAGCAATACTATTGATCTTGATCTGGTGGCTCGGCTTTATTCACTTACTCACCGCCGTAAGTCTGCCTTTCTGTATCGTTTTTATACATATTTTCATGGAAACTGTTCGGGTGAGGTCTTCGCTATACTTTATTGATTTAACCGCAGTACTAGACTAGCGTCGAGTTCTGAACAATTTACAGTTGAACTGGCTAGATGTAGCCGTAAGTTGTATGCTAACATTTTCTTTTCTCGGTCTTCTCGCTGTTGAACTCACTCCCGAATCCATGCTTTTCAGCCAACATTGATCTGCAAAAATCTAAATGCAATGGTAATCGCTATCTATTGTCCTCTTGGGTATATTTTTCTCTTTCTGCTCATTATTAATATTCCTATTCCTAATTCTTATATATATATATATATATATATATATATATATATATATATATATATTGTTTAATACTTAGTTTTTGGTTATAATAGGGTTAGACCAGTACAGATTTGTATTAAAAAGTGTTCTATACAATTATATTGTAGAACTTTTGAATATTTTCCATTTTTAAACGTGTTATTTCGCTACCCAAGTTACTACCATGAGTTTTGTCTTGAGGCGATTTTTAATAACTGATTTTACCTTTTACCGTTTTTTTTAAGAACGCTCTTGTAACGGTGTTTTATTTGAACGTTCACGTGGCAGAGAATTTATGAACGCGCATTGTTTAAATTTAAAGGAATTATGACGTTTTCATCCATGGTTGTATGAACCTAAGAGGTATTTCTTAGTGTGGATGCATTTCGTCATAATTTCTGTTCTTTCATTTAACAGTTCGTCTTTATTTGGGTATGTCATAATTTATAATTTTTCTTCTTAGCACAGTCTACATATTTGTCCACCGTTGTAAGGCTTGGCTGTTTTTACAATGCTCCACGTTATGCCTGCGTCTTTTTCATATCTTGATTTCAATTTCGAGACGTGGTTAGCCAATTTTGTATTGTTTTTGAATTTTTCTATTTTAAATGTAGATCTGTGGTTGAACCACCTGGTTTTAAAGGTGTCTTTGGTTGAGCCCAAATATATTTTGTTTTGGCCATCTGGGTCGTGTACCTCTGCCTTATAAATTATTTCTTTTGTGTTGCAGAGACCCTGAAGTAGACAATTATTTTTGTCTCTGCAGTTGCATTCTTTGTTGGTGGTTTTGTTTTGTACGATGCTATTTAAGTTTCTGGCGTTTTGTTTTTTATGAAACTATTTAAATTATAAGTGCAATTAACTTAGTTTGATTGTGTTTCTGTTGAAAAGTTTGTTTAGTTCTGATTCTTTTGGAAAGTGTCGATTAGTTTTAAAAATATTTGTCCTATTTTGGTTTTTACTTCTAAATTAAATTAAAACAAAACATTATCTGGTTCAATCCACAATTTAACGTTAAATAACAACACCGTTACAAGAGCGTTCTTAAAAAGAAAAACGGTAAACGGTAAAATCAGTTATTAAAAATCGCCTAAAGACAAAACTCATGGTAGAAACCAAGGTAGTGAAATAACTGATTTAAAAATGGAATGTATATATAGTTATAGTAATGAATTAATAGTATTAATAGTACATTGCGACACGGAAATTTCTATGTTTCCAAATAGATTTTCATCATCAGGCAATGTTTGATGTTGGTTGTGCAGACGATTTACAAAATAGTAAAACCTTGAGTCCTTTTCACCTGGAATTATATATATATATATATATATATATATATATATATAACACATACATATATATATATATATATATATATATATATATATATATATAAAGAATTAATGGATGTGATTTTTAATCTGACATGTATTTTTATTAATTTAAATGTTATTTTTAGTATAAACCTTATTTTCTGACAAACAGTATTGCTTCATCTTCACCAGGTCTACCGCTGACATGCTAACGACCGTCGCCGAATACATATACCAGGCTATTGACAAGAACGCCGAAGCCTAAGCTGTTGCCCTGGATATCTCAAATGCGTTTTCACAGGGTTTGGCATGCTGGCTTTCTGCGTAAGCTATAGGGTTATGGTATAACTGGAGGTTTGTTCGATTTAATCCACTCGTTCCTATCAAATCGCGCAATGAAGGTTGAATTGAGCAGACATGCTTTCAGATGCTAGCATATCAACGTGGATGTCTCTTAAGGCTCTATACTTAGTCACTACGCATTTCCTGATCTTCATCAATGATCTTCCTGATGTAATCAGTTCCCAAGTAGGCATCTATACAGATGACACTACCATTTACTTCCATCTCAATAAGAAATCTGTCAGGGCTGACAAAGTAAACCTCGCTGCTTCTCTTGAAAAAGGACTTTAATCTGTGATGTACTAGGGTATGAAATGGTTCATAAATTTTAATGCTTCTAAAGCGGAAATACTCTTCTTTAAACAACAAAGAAAAATGTTCTTACCTTCCATCAATATGGATCACGCTAGTCTTCCTGAAAGCAATACACTGCGTCTCTTCGACCTCACTTTCTCAACAGACCTCATGTGGAACAACTACATCGAATCTGTAGATGCGTCTACTGCTAGAAAGACTTGGTCACTTTCGGCCCAGGAAGTTTTTCTTGTCAGAATCCATCTTACACATATACAAATCTACCATCCATCCGTGTATTGAATACTGTTACCATATCTGGTCGTCGTCTTCTGCTATTCACTTCGTGGTTCTCGACAAAATCCAAAGGAGGATCTGCAATGTAATCGATCCCGATTTGAGAGCTCGAATTCTGTCACTTTCTCACCGACAGGACGTGGCTGCTCTCTCTTATTTCTACAAATGTTTTCATGGCTTCTGCTTATCTCCTTGGTGCTCTAGCTACTAGATTGGTAACAAGGTTCCACCTTTTACAGTCAAAACAGTCAAATGTAACTCCACTTCTCCTCGAACAGTCTCTTTTCTCGCAACTCCCGCCTTTGGAACTCCCTCCCATATACTTGCTTCCCTGATAGCTATAACCTAAAAGAGTTTAACTGCCATCTTTTATCTTCTTGATTCTCCTATTTTTCTTATCTTTTCCCCGACAACCCCGCTAATTTGTTCTTCTTATTTTCGCTTTCCTCTGATGTAACCCATTGCTCACCGGTGGCTGTTCTGCCTTGCTAGGGGTGAAATGATTATAAAAAGAGATACCCATTATTGATTAGACGTTCTATTTTAGTTTAAACCGTATTTATATTGTCTGTCGTTTAATATAAAACGAAGCCTGTGCTCAAATTCAGGTGTCCACTAAAAGTAATGTTTGCAGTAAATATATAGATGTGCGTATATCTTTACCTGCTAAAACATGTCTAGAGATGTATGTTTTTAGAGAAGTTGCTGTTAGAAAGAAAAAATAACATTAATTTATTATTAATTATTAATGTTGGGGAAGCACGAGTATATATCGTTTCGCCGGTCTCCGTCGAACTGATAGATTTGACCCTTGTAAAGTGTTGGCGTGGAGAAGTGTGATGTGTGGTCATACAACCGGTGTTTGAATGGGGCGGGATAGAGCGATACGAGACGGGCGGGTTGTGTCCCGACAGTCACGTGTTTATCTAGGTTAATAGCAATGTCGTAAACAGGGTCCTCGTATATAAAGCATAAAAATAAATAAATATATAATAAATGGTCGGTTTGTTATCTATCTGTCTCTGTTGCTGACTCTTTTTCTATTTGGTTGTTTAAGTGATCAATCCACGCACCTATCGACGTGTTTATATAGGGATTCTTGCTTTGTTCATTTATCTGACCTACCAACAGTAGAGTATATATTAATTTTATGACCACCGGGAATTTCAGTCGCACGCATACACAAACACATTTGTACGCACATACACGCATACACACAAATCTGTATTAACCAATGCAAAAATTCACACAGAAACCACGACAGGTACTCACTTTTCGTCTATTTACAAAGGGATATTTCTATTAACTATATCGTTTGTTTGTTTTTTTTTTAATGAAATATTCAGTCAATCAGTCAGTTAAGTGCCATACGTAATACACGCTTTGGCGATCATGTCTCTTTCGAGACATGACTGACTGGACAGAAGATTATCCCGTAACAGGTTGCCATTGCTTTCTGCGGTAGACTGGTTGCAAGCCAAGGCTATAGAACCCAATCTGTCTTATTATTTAATCCATAACTGGAGGGGAGAGACGGATTAATACCTTTCCTAAGGGTATTTGTGCGTAAGTGAATACGAGGAATTCAATTGGAATTCGAACTCGGCTCCCCGACTTGTCGTTCCGAGTCGATATCCACTGCACCACAACGCACATCCTCCACTGAAATATTAAATTATGGTTAATTTTCCCGCCTCATTTTTCTGCTGTAGAAATCTTATGTGCCTTTTGTATTTTGCTCTACTTTGTATTGCTTATACAAATAGTCAAATATAATATTTTTTGTAATCGGATTCACCCCAAGCAAGACAGTAAATCCACTAAAACACAAGGGGTCTACAGGATGTGGAAGAATAAGAAAAAAAAACATTTTAAGGAGCGAGAACAAACAGAGCAATGAGAAGAGCAGTAGGTAACAATAGACATTTAAATTTGTGATAATTCAATTTGACTCGAGAAGTTCAAGAAAATAAACTGTTAGCATAGAATTTACGGTGACATCTAGGCAGCTAAACTGTAAATTGGTGAGATCTTTACGTCACTTTGGTACTGTGCTTAAATTCATAAAGTCTTTGAGCTATAGCGAAGAACTCATTCGAACAATTGCCATGAAAGTATTTGTAGAAAAGACACACAGATCAACTTTACGGCAGAAGTCGAGACGCTAGACCAGGACCAATAATATTGCCAATTCTTCTTTGGGTTTTTTCCTAAGTTCTTTAAGTATAAAACAGAAGTCGAGACGCTAGACCAGAACCAATAATATTGCCAATTCTTCTTTGGGTTTTTTCCTAAGTTCTTTAATTATAAAACAGAAGCAATGGGCCATAGATGGTAGCAATGTTCTATATATGGTCAAATTGGTAGACTTATAGATATGTAAGATGGATTCAAACTGTAACTAGTAAAACGAATTATTTATGAAGTTACGGAGAATGATACCGGACCGCATTTAAACATCTCTTCATAAATCCCCCCCTCTCTCTCCCTCTCTCTCTCTCTCGTCTTCCATTATCTCCTCCTATTCCTCTCTCTCTCTCTCTCTCTCTCTCTCTCTCTCTCTCTCTTTCTCTTTCTCTTTGCTCCACACGAAAAAAAAATTCCTTTTCTGACAAGATAGAAAAGGGGCGATGAGAAAAAATGGATAAATTACGAAAATGAAAACTAAAAAAAACCTAAGGTATTACCCAGGTCAGCCATCGACATCTCAACCAAAAATAATCTAATTGTGAAATATTCTTCCCTGTGTTTGAAACTGTTAAAAGGGTATTATTCATGAACTGATGAAACATAGATAAACTCTTGTTGGACAACGTTACAATTGGGTTGGTTTGAAAGATTCACAGAAAGGGAAAACTATTCCGGACAAAGGTACTACACCGATCCTGTTTGTATTCTTAGTGAAGAATAACTGCTACTGGACCTTGACAAACAACGAGGAACACGTCTATATAAGAATATTCTCTTATATTTTTTCTTATTCGACGGTGACGCTTGTGTGAAGCAGGAAAGCAGTCGGAGAGAGTTCACACACACGAAGGGCCTGACGGGAGTCGGACACCAGCAGAAGTCACTTCAGCCAAAATTCTAGACTTTATATATCTTAAAACTTCTACGGGACCCACATGGCCACACCTCTTCACTCATACAGTGTTTGTTTTCATTGGCAATGTTTGTTGTCTATCACGGCTTACACTCACACATTTTTGCTTTTTCGGTTGGTACATTGCTAACTTTATCTACGGCCGGATGTATCTGTCAATTACATCCGCTGGGTTCATCGTCGTCAAAGGTAATATTTTACAACAGATCAATGGCTAAATATGGCTTCAAACGAATTATAAAAGCTATAATTACAAAAAATCATCTATAAAAACGAATCTTCATAAGACTGGCACTACAAAACCACAAATAAAGAATTTTACTAAATAACAAGAACCACAATAATTTCAGCACCAACAACCGCAAAAATGAGTAGCACATATAACAAGAACATAAAATAAGGGTATAATCGACTTGTTAACTTTCCGCCCTACCCTAAAAAAGGGTTGGAAAGAAATACCCATCTGTATACAGAAAGAATTATAGCATTTAGTGCACAGGAAAGTCTAATTTCCTAAAAATGTTTTAATAAAAATATTTCCTAATTTTCAACCGGCAATAACACTAGGTGTTCAGTCAGGTGTTCATTCCTGCATGCCATTAGAATGGACAACGCTAGTCTCCTAGACAGCAACACATTGCGCCTCCTTGGCCATACTCTCTCAAATGGAATGACTGCATCCACTGTTATGAAAGTTGGTTCACTACGTAGGGCCAGGAAGTTTTCTCTTGTCAGAATCCATTTTTCACATTTATAATTCTACCATTCGCCTGTGCATTGAATACTGTTGCCATATCTGTTTGGGTGCTCCTGCTATTCACCTTGAGGTTCTCGACAAAATCCAAGGAAGGGTCTTCAATATA
>JBBBDQ010000887.1:3005000-3052500 GCA_037127315.1 Ascarosepion bandense | reverse complement strand
CTGCAGTTGCACGTGGGTTTACTTTGGGTTGTTTGTTGATAGTCGTTGCTGTGCTTTTTTATTATTTGTGCCATGTTCTTGGTGCAACTGTAGCTGCACATCAGCCTACAGCAATCAATCCAAAACCTGCAGACTTTGCTTAAAAGAAAAAAAAATAGCTATTATTACCGTCCCAGATGCAGACACGAAAACAAATTTGCCTATGTTACTTAAGAATCAAAAAGTGAAAGGAATAAATAAATAAATAAATAATAATAAAGAACAAATAATTTAATCCAAGAAAATGATAAACAAATCAAAAACTAATGCCGCAACCATATAATAAAAACGAAATAAAAATAAATAAGTAAATATAAAATCCAAAAAAATAAATTAAACATCGAAAATCAAAAAGAATAAAAAATAAAAGCAAGTAAAATAAATCTATCCAAATAAATAAATAGGCAAACAACGCCCGCAGAAATAACCATTAGAAGGATTAACTACAATGCACCACTGACCCGTACGTATAAATAGTCGAGGAAAAGCACAACACATGTAGCCTGATAATTGCGCCTAGCATGAAACAGTCTGTCACCTCTCAGTGTTGACTTCAATGTTTTATATATATGTAAACTGCGTCTAGAGATTATATGCAAGTTATGAATTGGCATAAAGAGTTGCGTCTTGAATATTAAATGTCCTATTATAATGTAGTCTAAATTCTGCTCAATATTATTAACTTAGATATATAGTGATAGAGAAAACTATATTGTTTTTAGTTGGAAAAAATTTTACTAAGTTAACAAAACAGACAAATTTGACTGTCAGTAGTTTATTTGCAACTATTTATTTTGATACTTGTACATTATTATACCTTGTAAAACTAATGTAAAAAAAAATATTAAAAGTTTTTAAAACAAATTCGACAATTTCTTAAAGGAAAAACATAAAAAAACATTTTATTTAAAAAATAAAAGATATATTCACAAAAAATAATTTCTTTTCAATAACTCTTAGCAGCTTATTATCAACATATGATGTTAGATTTGCAATTTCAGCGGCTGGTAAGTTGTTTGCAGCAACTTTAACTGCCTCACACTTGCTGTTGAATTTCCTTCTATTAGAATAAATATCTCTCTTGAAGATGCTCCACAGGTTCTCAATGGGATTCAAGTTACAGCTATTTGAAGGCCAGTCCATAAGAGAATCTTCAACAAATCCCTTTTCTTTCAACCAAGATTTAGTAAACTTTGATGCATGACTTGGTGCGTTGTCTTGCGTAAAGATCATAGATCTACGCTTGGTTAAAGACTGGTTATCAAGCCATTCAAAGAAATATTCCTCTAGAAAATCACAGTAACTTTTAGAATTCATTTTAACCCCGTTTTTCACGTTCAATGGACCCACGAGCTCATTACCAATAGTCCCATCCCATATCTTGAACCCACACTTAACTTGTTGGCGTTTAAAAAAATTTATTGTGTCATGTTGCTTGCAAACCTATCCTCGGGCCCATCCATCAGGCCAATCGAGGGTGATCTTTGATTCGTCTGTAAAAAGCACTTTACTGAAATCAGTTTTCATGTATTTTTTGCCCACTGCAATCTTCTTTCCTAATGTTTTTTGTTAAAATGGATTCTTTATTTGATTTTTTACATCAGCAAACTTCCTTAATGCTTTACACCTTGTTTCTCTTGACACCATAGGAGCTCTAGTGGCCTCAAATATGGACGCACTTGACACATTTGGGTTTCTTATTAATTCTCTTCAGATATGTGATAGATCTCGCTTTGTTAAATTCCTGAATTCACCCTGAGATTTTTTTTCCTTGATTGAATTCTAATTTGACATATTTTCTTGATTGTTTGATGATCTCTTTTCAAATCCTTAGGAATTTGAAGCGAAGTCTTTCCTTTGCTAATTTCTTTAATTATATAGTTCTTTAAATTCATTGTTAGTTCTTTTTTTATGAGCCATAATACTAAATTCTAGTTCTTGCAAATAATCTCTTGACACTGCAAATTGCTATAATTACTGAAAAAATACTAAATATCAATCTGAAATTGGAAATTGGGACTTAATTGTTTTCATGCTTACACGCTATACATAATAGCATAAATTATTTCATTGGATAACTCATATCTATGAATTTTACATAAAATATTTGACAATACCACTTTTGCATATAATCTCTAGACGCATTTTTTATATATATATATATATATATATATATATATATGTGTGTGTGTGTGTGTGTGTGTGTGTGTGTGTGTGCAGCAATCACTATGGCTAAGTTTTTTATGTAATTTTTCATGTGATTTTATGATTGTTTTCTTTTGAAGACATAAATTATATAAAAATTGTCCAACTTTTTTGTTTATCCGAGTGCTTTCGGCTATACTTTTAGCCATTTTCAAGGATGGATGTTATTTTACGTGTAACAGAATAAATGTAGTGTTGTGTATGTTTGTAGAGAAGTGTGTAGGCTTTATGTTCCGAACACGGTAAGCACGTTATTAGCGTGTTTGTAGTAGATATTATAGAGTGTTTGAGAGTTTTTCATTATATATATATATATATATATATATACCTTTAAAGATTCGCTAAAATATAACCATACCATGATAAAAAGATGCCACAAACTTCATAAAAACAAAGTTTTATCGTTATAATTATTATGTTATTATAAAAAGCAAAGAACAAATAATTTTTCTTATTATCAAATAATATTTTTTATCCGTTTTAGAACGTTAGAAAATTCGGTTAAAGTTCTTGCTTTTTTTGTGCGTCATCGAGGTGAGTGACCAAAAGTTAGTATATTAAATTTTAGCGCCTTTTTGCGTTGAAAAGCACTTTTAACTTTTATCTTGCAAATTTTAATTAAAGATTTGGGACTTATTCACAAATAGATTAAATTGTTTTAGAAATGTTTTCTTTCTCAGAAAATCTTGGTAAAATCATTTTTTTTATATTTGTTACCCACCCACTTAATTAATTTCGAGAAATTCATTTTTGTAAAACCTAATGTTTATATTAGTCTTAAGTACAAGTCCTTGAAAAATTTAATTTTCTTTTGTAAAACAGGAACCCCAGTTACCGAATATCTGCACTGAATCGTAAAATAAAAATGCTGTACAACTAACACACTATTTAAATAGAAAAGCTTTTAATAGATTTTATAAATATTATATTTTATGGCCTCTAAAATTTTTGACGAATAAGGAATTTTTACAAGAATTGTTTTTTTTTTTAGCTAAATAGAATAATTTATAAAGTTTTAAATCGGTTAAAATTTGCAATTAATTTGTAGCGGTTAGCTGATATTATTATGTTAAAAATATCTATCCTGATCAGAAATAAAAAAAAGTTGACCATAATTCGGTTTCCCTTATAAATGTGAAAAATAATTTTGTATTATCTTTTCTGTATAAACTTGCCGATTTCTGTAAAGACAAAAATAAGAATTGTAACTATAGCAAATTTAAAGCCAAAGTACCTAAAATGCAACAAAATAGTCAGTCAGTTAAGTGCCATACGTGATACACGCTTGGGCGATCATGTCTCGAAAGAAACATGACTGACTGGGCAGAAGATTATCCCGTAGTAGGTTGCCATTGCATTCTGCGATAGACTTGTTGCCAGCCAAGGCTATAGAACCCAATCTGTCCTGTTATTTAACCCATAACTGGAGGGAATAGACGGATTAATACCTTTCCCAAGGGTATTTGCGCGTAAGTGAATACAATGGATTCAACTGGAATTCGAACTCGGCTCCCCGGTTTCTAGTTCCGAGCCGATATCCACTATACCACAACGCACATCCAAATGTATTAAAACCAAGGGAAACAAAAGTAAGAATAAAAAAATATTATTCAGCGTAAATTGGTAAATCGAACACACACACACACACACACACACACACACACACACACACACACACACACACACACACACACACACATATATATATATATATATATTTATACATATTCATTGAGAGAAAAACTCAGCATATAATTAAACGGTTATAAATGGAGAATTTATTTCAGCACTGTAAAAAGAAATTTTACAATCGACTTGTTCAGACCGTTGATGAATAAATAAATGTTAATTTCACTCAGAATATTAAAAATAAACACGGGTTCGTATTCTTTCTGATATATATATATATATATATATATATATATATATATATATATATATACTAACTGGGTAGCAATCCTCGCTATGTACAGCTCAATCGAGAACAAAACATAAATATGTGCACTTCAACTAAAATCATGGGTCGGAAAAATTATCATCAGAGAATCCCTACTATGAATCAAGTAAAGATTACATTGACACCCGGCAACCTTTGCTTCGGCGTATAGAACTAAAGGTTGCGTAGATTTAATACACAGGGTCTAAAGCTCTGTTACTTAAATCGCATTTCTTACATTAATAGATGAAATAAAATTCAGCAGATCGCCATGCTTTCTTGTCTTACGCCCCTTTCTATCTTTGTATATCTGCTGAACTTATTACCTGTGATTTGTTGCCAGTAGAGATTCTTGATTATTCTTATCTCTTTTCCAAAAATGTCGAGGCTGCTGAGCATCTCCATCAGAATATTGTCGAATCCTCGCCAAGAAGAATTGAGACGATTCTAAAACCCAAATTTTTTCAACAGGAACAATATACCTAATGCAATGAGCATTAAGGACACACACACACATACACACACACACACACACACACACACACACACACACACATATATATATATATATATATATATATGGGAAGCTATTTGAAGGCTATCACAATGCGTTTAGTATAATAAAAAAAAAGGTAAAGAAGGTGTTGGGTATGACCTATTTATTATTCATTAATATTTCGAGATCAAAATCTCATCTTCAGAATGGTAGGAGAGTTTGTTTTTACGTCCGTCAGCTCGTCGACCGTGCCTTTCAACGAATATATATATATATATATATATATATATATATATATATATATATATATATATATATTATGAAATATAATTTAAACAAAAACCAAAATCGAATACCACTAAAAAGAGACAATATTTGAAGACATGGAGGCAATCCACCACCCCTTACGTAAAAGGAGTTCCAGGAATGCTTCCATCAATGGAAACGACGATTAATAAAGTGTATGACTTCGGAGAAAATTACATGTTGACTTGATATGTGTTGTAGTTTTCTTTTTATATCACCAGTTTTTTTATCCGACCTCAAATACATACATGATTAGACGAATTCTATTTTCCTCTTCCAAATAGTGAGATTTTTCTTCGTATGCTCAAATCTTTTCTGTTCAAAATTGTAGCAGCGTTCTCAAATCCACCTTCTCCAGTCAAATATATCCACAGCAACTGTTTCCCAGTCATCAACGTTAACGCCAACAGTCTGAGTTATATTTAACTACATACTTGAAACGCTTTGTGGGCTTATGATTGGGTTGATTACCTTGTAGAAGCTCACCATAAAAATGTCTTTTGAGCAATCTGCTATCTTCTATACGTACCAAATGACCTTATCAAGCACTTTTGATTACTGAGAAACAGTTTCTTTTTATTGGCTATGTTTGCCCGCTTAAGAAATTTTGTGTCTGGTATACGAGACTGTCAATTGATATCCAAGATTTGTCCCAGGTACTGCTGGTGAAAACACTAAAACCTTATCGTGTCTTTCATAGGTGGTCCACATTTTAGAGGAATATAAATGAGTTGTTAAGACAACTGTTTCGTAGAATTTTTTCAAGTATTTCATCCCAAGCAAGGCAGTTTTACCGTCACTGGTGTGCAGGGGGTTACATAGGAGGAAAGTGATGAGAAAGAGGGACAGGTTATAAGGGATGTCAGGAAGAAAGTAAGAGAAGGGTGAGAATAATGTTGTGAAGAAAGTGGAGTGGACAGAGAAAAAACCATTAGAGAAAGGATGCGAGTCAGTGAGATAGGGGATGACTATTGACCTTACATTTGAATTCTTGGAGATTGCAGCTCTCGGCGAAGCAAGTATACGGAAGAGAATTCCACAGGCGGGAAGTGCGAGAAAAGAAGCTGATAGGGTAAAAGTTTCGGTGCCAAAGAATAAAGAAGAAACGTATTTTTGTATGTAGAAGTGTATACATGCCTACATAAAAATTCTTAGTTCTAATATGAGGAAAGAAACAGTAAGATTAAAAAAGAAGACAAGAGAAAAACTATATTTTCGCCTACGCATTTCGTCTACTGACATACTTTATTAAGGCCAAGAAAATCTTTGCGTATGTAGATATAGTGGAAGAGAAAAATATTTGAATTATTAATATTTTGCAACGGCTGTATTAATTGAGATATGGAATAATGCCAGACAAAAATTTCTCGTTGCGCCCATCTAAAACTAAGACGTAAATAAACACCTTGTTACTACAACTAATCCACTCTCAGTGTTACGGTGACATTTACTCTGGAACGTAAGTGCAGACTGACATACTTTATAGCAAAGTAGAAACTTGAAATGTGCGTAATTACTTTCAAAGAATCAAACACATTTGCACTAACATCATTTTGCGTTGATAAATATGGAGTATTATTAAATATGCAAGCAGTTAGGAGAACTATCTCTCTCTCTAGATATATAGAGAGAGAGTGTATCGAGGCAGCAAATAATTTTCTAAACATATAATGTTAAATATAAGAGACAATGAATGTCTATTATGTTTAATCATGAGCCGTTCTAAACGTCATATTTTGGCTTTAATTTCAGTTGAAAATAAAGACAAAACTTCTCCAACATTTGAATAATTTTTTATTAAGTTCGTTCTAAGCTTTCGGCTCACATGAGCCATCTTCAGAGAGGTTATAAGAATGTTAACACACACACACACACACACACACACACACACACACACACACACACACACACATACATACATATGTGTATATATATATATATATATATATATATATGTTTCGTTATAAACGACCGACAAGGAAGATTTTATTAATTTTTTATTTGATTTATCCAGTATTCAATATGTTTCATTTTTACTGGAGATAAGGAATGTAAAAATATAAAACCTTAAGAAAAGTTTTGTTTGAAAATACAAAGCACTATTTAAATCACAAAATTAAAAACATTTCGCTATAAGAGAGGCACTATATATAAAACAATTTGCTCCTACCATCAACCTTACATTACTTAACAGTGGAAATGAGGTTTTGAAAGTCCAGTCACGCGCGTCACATGATAGCTTAGAAAATAACTCTCTTTTTCAAAAACATTAAAAAAAAGTTACACTCAAAACATGAGGATAAAATAGCAACATAGGAAACTTAACATCTTTGAGAATGTTACATTCTTTATCTCCAGCAAAAAGGAAACATGTAAGAATGCAAACCAAACATTTATAAAATCTTACTCGTCGGTCGTTTTTAACGAAACATCTTTAAAAGAAAGGTTGCTGCCAAAATATACACACACATAGATAGATAGATAGATAGATAGATAGATAGATAGATAGATAGATAGATAAATATGAACAAACCGGCATAGATAGATAGATAGATAGATAGACAGATAGATAGATAGATAGATAGATACTAAAAGAAAGAGACAAGATTTAGCTAAGGCGTTTCATCCACTGACAGACTTTATCAAGCCAAACAAATTATCTATAAACAAAGACAAAATGTTATTGGTTAAAAATTATAAAACGTTCGTAGTTATTCATTAATTCAACTGAAAAATATTAAAAATATAGTTACGTCATTTTGCATACCCGAAACTGTTTATTTTAACATGAAGTATATTGTTTGGATTGTTATAGTATAAGACGTTGGAATAATGAATTTAACCGTTTCCTTTTGTTTTTTTATGTGTTTGTTACATATATTGGCTTGGAAAAATAGTGATTTTATTAGTAAATATGAGATTAATATTTTGATAATATCTGATGACGACACTCTTTCTTTTAGTTATATTGTTCTTCTTTACAGATTGTATCTGAGAATATTTTTACACACACACACACACATATATAAGTATATATATATATATATATATATATATGTGTGTATATATATATATATATGTAAATAAAAACAAAAAAACGAATTGTCTTAATGGATGCGGTTCATCCTTTGGTAGGCTTACTTTATCAAGACAAATCTAAGGATTTTATTTTGCAAAATATTTTTATAAACAGAAGTTAAAAAGTTATTTTTTTAGAATTTCAAATTTAAAAATGTTCATAAATATACTTTAGACTTTTAGACTAATTGAAAGTTAACGTAAATTATGGAAGCTTATTATTTAACTTTAAGGAATCCTTTCAGGCTCACACATCTTTAAAAGAATCGTTGACATACTTTTGACAAAAGCAAAAAGGTAACTGACCACAAGGAATAATTGTTTTAATCGTGTTCCAATCTTTACCCTCCTCATTTATTATTCCCTGTGATCAGTTATGTGCGTTTTGAGGCAGTGGATATCGGCTCGGAACGAGAAATCGGGGAGCCGAGTTCGCATTCCAGCTGAATTGATTGCATTCACTTACGCGCAAATACCCTTGGGAAAGGTATTAATCCGTCTCTTCCTTCCAGTTATGGATCAAATAACAGTACAGATTGGGTTCTATAGCTTTGGTTGGCAACCAGTCTACCGCAGAAAGCAATGGCAACCTACTGCGGGATAATCTTCTGCCCAGTCAGTTATGTCTCGAAAGAGACATGATCGTCCAAATCGTGTATCACGTATGGCACTTAACTGACTGATCAGTTTTCGTTTTGCTTTCGTGAAAAGAATATCAGCGATTCCTTCTGAAGATGTGTTTATTAAGAGCTACATAGACAGGGTGTGTGAAAAGCCATGTTCGCCAACGCCTTGAAAGGGCAAACTGAATGAAAGAAGACGAAGAAGATGCATAGTAAAAATCATAAAAGAATCTGGCCTTTTTCAGAAGCTAATTCTTTAGTTCGCTTCTGCACAGCTTGTTTAACGATCACCAAAAAGACACAGCACACTAGTTGATCGTTGGTACGATATTTTTGGGCAGCATGGATTTTTGACAATGAAGTGTATTTGCTCAGATGTTGGTTTAGGAGTTTGAAATGTGTTTTGTTAAAATGTCAAGCAGATGCAATACGTCTGGAATCGGGATTTTTGTTTCGTCTAGCCAAGGGTCAAAAATGTTACGGCTCAGATAAATCTGCACCGGAAGACAGCTGTCGGTAGGGCGGAAGTGGCGTCTGAGTAAAATTTTAAGTTGATTTTAAAAGAGTCTGATTGCAACCGTCAAAGGGAACGGTTGTTATCTCAACCGTGCTTAGCTCGATGTGCAGAAGGTGCTGACAACTCAGACCTGACAAAGAACCTTCACGGCATATTTGAAAAAATGTTACTACTTGTTTGAAAAGATGTCCCGTGTTTAATATATATATATATATATATATATATATATATATATATATTGTATATTTTATTTACATTTGGGTCCTGTTCATTGTTTTTCGACAGGAGCATTTGTTGCAGCTTATTGTTCATGTGACGAGAAAAAAAAAAGGGACGACGAAAAAAAACAAAACAAAAAAAAAAAACAAAGAAGAAGAAGCAGTTTATTAATCTGACATTTTATGAAGAAGTGATTTGTTCCTCTATTGATGATGTTTAGAAAAAGAAGGTTATAAAAATTATCTAATTTACAATGAAAGTTGGGTTGAATGTTTCCCGACGAAAATGAAATATGATTTGAGAAGTTTTAATCACCACCGAAAGTGTTGAAGTTCAATCGTCTCCGAGAAGTTTTGGTGGTCGCAGTCACAGTGAGAGACGCTGAATTAGTACAGAGTTTGGTTGAGGATAATAGTCGTCGCAGTCATCGGGAGAAAATCCGAATGGGTAGCAGCCTTCGTCACTGAAATAGAGCTTTGTCAGCATTCGTCTATTCATCATTGACTGATCCAGACAACGTGAAGCTCAAACAAAAATGTCTTCTCAGAATAAATATATACCCGAAACAGTGATATATAACGCACTCAGCTTCTTCTTCTACCTTTTCCTGTGCGTGGTGGGTGTTTAGCAAACTTTCCCTGTGTGAAGTAGGTGTTTAGAGACCCTTCTCTGTGCGAGGTGGGTGTTTAGCAAACTTTCCTTGAGTGAGGTGGGTGTTTAGCAACACTTCTCTGTGAAAGGTAGGTGTTTAGTAACTCTTCTTTCTGAGGGTCGGTGCTTAGCAACACTTTCTCTGTGTGAACTGGGTGTTTAGCAACCGTTATCTATGTGCGGTGGGTGTTTAGCAAACCTTCTCTGTGCGAGGTGGGTATATATATATATATATATATATATATATATATATATATATATATATTATGGACTCTCCCGTCGATTTCGACGTATGAGCGTCTAATACAGTTAGACTACAACACAAAGAATTGTTTAAAGTGGTGAAGGCTTGTGTAGCACCATCCACGCTTTTTGGAACTGCTGATAACAAACAATCGGTGTATAAGTCTGCCACAGATCGCATGAACAACAGACCTCAGTTATTTAACCCATAACTGGAGGGAAGGGACAGATTAATACCTTTCCCAAGGGTATCAGTGCGTAAGTGAATGCAAAGTGTTCGACTGGAATTGGAACTCGGCTCACCGATTTTCCCCTCCGAGCCGACATCCACTGCACCACAACGCACATCCGTCAATATATATATATATATATATATATATATATATATATATATATATATATATATGAATGAATATATATATATATGATGAATATACAGTGGGGAAAATAAGTGTTGGACACATCCCATTATTCTTTATTTAACACATTTTTTATGCAGCGAATAACGCGAAAATTTAACAAGAAATAGTTACTCATTTAACAATAACAAATAACTTTAGAAATTGGAACATTTTAATGCATAACAAAAATTATATAATAAAAACGAGAATAGCCTGGAAAAAAAAGTGTTGGACACATTGTTTTAAATTATATTTTATTATTATTTTTTATAAATAATGCTGGAAATTGTTATTTGCATTTTAATTTGCCGACACTATTATACGTTTTAGAAGTGTCTCAATTGTTGTAGACCATTGTAATAAAAAGACAGATACGGAGGTAGCTTAAGATAAGCTTTATTTAACTAAGAATTAAGCAAGGTATAAGACGCCACGAATCTGCAGCTTAGTTAGAAGGAATAAAGAAAGAAGGAAAGAAAAAGTCAAGGGAAGTAATTCACTTCTGGAAGCTACAAGCGGAAGTTAAAGAGTTCTCTTTTCTTTCAGCACAACCATACTCTACGTCGTTGGAAAGTATTGGAACACGTTAGTCACCAGTAAGCCATCACGCGTGAAGGTTCTCAGGATGAGTAAACGTAAAGAACTCTCTCAAGTCGTCCGTGATAAGATTATTGCCGAGCACAAGAATGGAATTGGTCATCGGCGTATATCTGCTCAATTCAAAATCCCTGTAAGCACCATAGGAAACCTTATTAGGAAATGGAAGGTGCATGACTCAACCGTGAACTGTCCGTGCACCGGAGCTCCTCGCAAGATGTCAGATCGAGCAGTAAGGAAGATTGTACGAAAAGTTCAGCAGCAACCGAGAACAACACGAGGCGAACTTCAGAAAGATTTGGAAAAAGCAGGGATAGTAGTAACGAAACCAACGATTAGTAATGTACTCCGACGCAACGGTCTTAAATCGCGTACACCTCGAAAGACACCATTACTAAAAAAATGTCATGTTAATGCTCGTCTGGAGTTTGCAAGAAGCCACTTATTGAAAACAGATGATTACTGGAATAATGTGATCTGGTCCGATGAGACGAAAATTGAACTTTTCGACATTAACTCTATACGTCGAGTATGGAGAAGAGATGGCACAGCGCACGATCCCAAGAACACCCTCCCCACTGTAAAGTTTGGTGATGGAAATGTCATGCTCTGGGGATGCTTCTCTTCAAATGGTACTGGGTCACTTCATATTATAGATGGAAAGATGAATGCAGCCAAATATCGGGAAATTCTTGAAAATAATCTCTTGCCTGCTTCCAATGCGTTAGGTATGCGACAGGGATGGATCTTTCAACAAGATAATGATCCCAAACATACTGCTAAAATAACCTCCGATTGGTTCGTACAGAACAAAATAGATGTTCTTAAGTGGCCCAGTCAGTCCCCAGACTTAAATCCTATAGAAAATCTATGGAGAGAGCTCAAAATCATGGTCCACCAGCGAGATCCACGTAATATTCAGGATTTGAAGAAAGTATGTGTTGAAGAGTGGGCCAAAATCTCGCCTAATCGTTGTCACAAATTAGTTTCGTCGTATAGAAAACGCCTCGAAGCTGTAATAGCCAATAAGGGGTTTTCAACTAAATATTAGATGAAATTGTGTTAGTGTGTCCAACACTTTTTTTCCAGGCTATTCTCGTTTTTATTATATAATTTTTGTTATGCATTAAAATGTTCCAATTTCTAAAGTTATTTGTTATTGTTAAATGAGTAACTATTTCTTGTTAAATTTTCGCGTTATTCGCTGCATAAAAAATGTGTTAAATAAAGAATAATGGGATGTGTCCAACACTTATTTTCCCCACTGTATATATATATATACATTAAAATAAAAATCCTTTCACATGACATATTGAAGGCAAGAGAGACATAGGAAAAGAGATCCTACTTAACGAGCATTTGTAAATGGTTGGCATGACAGGTATTAGGAGATATAACGAAAAAACATTTACTAAGAGCTACAGAGGACATAATATTGTGGGTAGCCGTCTATAAGTGTTTTCTTTTCTGGACAAAAAGTAATGCCAATAAATCTAAAATAATGGAAGCATTAATAACAAAAATGAAAGCTAATAACTATTAACACGACCACAAAGTTTTAAAAAACATTCCTATCGCTATGTATGAAAAAACATTCCTATCGCTATGTATGAAAAAACATTCCTATAGATGTGCATATATGGAAAATCTACATATCTTGTTGAAATTCTTTAAAAAATCTTTGATAATGGCTAATAGCATTGCACAAAATCTCAGCTATACAGAATATTTGGATAGTTTTTACACACTTTCTGCCACCAAAATAATGACATATACGAATTCAAGATAAATTTAATGAAATACTTAATTGTGATACCTTGGAAATTGTCTTTAATTAAACTTGTATAAATGAATGATTGTTGCTCAAATACACGTTTATATATAAGCCAGTCCTGACGAGTGAAAACATCATAACGATGTCCTCACAAAACTTCAAAGTCAGTAGGAACCTTCTCATTAAAGTTACCTGCTTGCCAAAATGTATTTTATCAGTAAAACCACGGAAAAACAACCTTGCCACTAAACATTATCACAACGCAATACTATATATATATATACATATATTGTATATTGAGGCAGTAGATAATTATCTAAACATATATTGTTAAATATTACTGACAATGAATGTCTTTTATGCTTAATCATGAGCCATTCTAAACATTGTATTTTGGCTTTAAGTTCTGGTGGAAGTAAAGACAAAAAATGTTCAACATTAGGTATTATTTTATTTCGCTGGTTCTATTTAGAACTGTTATATTGTCCTTAATATATATATATAAGCGTGCTTGCCTTTGTAAGTTTTATATATTAAATTCCTTTATTATTATTAATAACAATAGACGAAGCGATAAAGTTCATTTGCCACACGAGTAAAAACAGATCCCGTGAAAGAATCAAAACAGCCCTGATAATACATTTCTTCAAGTAGAGAAGATCCTCGTTTAATGACTAGAAAAGTTTTGATGGTACCACTCGAACATTATTTTACTTTTCCACCTTCAGACGCGTCAACTACTCATTTTATTGATATTGTTTTCTGGTTGAACAATTCAAAAATGGTTCATGTTATGTTAACGGTTTCTTCTGAAGGGAATATCTATACAATTTTGTAGTGATTTTAAAAAATACGAGGAGGTATTTCTTTGTGTGTAAATAACTTATATTTGTAACATTTTGTCAGGTAGAAAGATGGCTCAGAAAAGTGTTAACGAAATGTAGCGGAAACATTAATGTTTATATATATGAGGTGATGCACAATTGTTCGTGGAATGTTAACTGGGCGATAGGTCAATGTATTACGGACATTTGCCGCTACCTGTTTTAAAAATTAGTCTTGGTGGGATGTACCTTAATTAACCCACAGTCAGTAAGGGAATACATGGAATGAGACTGAGTGATAGTTTAAGTCATTTCTGTCATAGTCAAATTCTTGAAATTTTCAGTCTCAGCACACACGCACATATCTATCTATCTATCTATCTATCTATGTATCTATCTATCTATCTATCTATCTATCTATCTATCTAGATAGATAGATAGATAGATAGATAGATAGATAGATAGATAGATAGAAACAGACTGGCATTAGATAGATAGATAGATAGATAGATAGATAGATAGATAGATAGATAGATAGATAGAAATAGAAACAGATTGGCATTAGATAGATAGATAGATAGATAGATAGATAGATAGATAGATAGATAGATAGATAGATAGATAGATAGATAGATAGATTAGATTGGCATTAGATAGATAGATAGATAGATAGATAGATAGATAGATAGATAGATAGATAGAAATGAAATGAAAGAAAGAAACAGACAGACTGGCATTAGATAGATAGATAGATAGATAGATAGATAGATAGATAGATAGATAGATAGATAGATAGATAGAAACAGACTGGCATTAGATAGATAGATAGATAGATAGATAGATAGATAGATAGATAGATAGATAGATAGATAGATAGAAACAGATTGGCATTAGATAGATAGATAGATAGATAGATAGATAGATAGATAGATAGATAGATAGATAGATAGAAAGAAAGAAACAGACAGACTGGCATTAGATAGATAGATAGATAGATAGATAGATAGATAGATAGATAGATAGATAGATAGATAGATAGATAGATAGATGTGTTATTAATTCAAATAAGCAGGAAAGCAGAAGTGACAGTCATTTTTTTGCTGACTGCATTTATTGCGACATTTGCCTTTTATTTGTGATGGAAATGGTGATTTTAATATTTCAATAACATTTGTTTGAATTCAAATAAATTTTCGGCCTCCAACATCACAGAATGTTTTATTATTATAGGTCAAATGTTGATGAGGCCAATCACAACATACTATTTTTTTGTATTTATTTCTGAGATGAGTAATTTTCAATCATCTTGGAATTATTTTGAACTTATGTTCTCATCTTGGTTAATATAGATGTTATAATAGACATAACGTTTCGACGAAGTACCGCCATGACCATGAACTAGATGATTCTAACACATGTATAACCAACTACTATATCCACTACGCCACCGTATTGCATGAAAAGAAACATTTTGTCAAAATCCATCTGACAGTGAATATAAAATGCTCCAAAAATTCAAGGCGAAAGTCCTTCGAGACGGTGGTGTAGTGGCTATAGTATTTGGTTATGCATATGTTAGTATCATAAGTTCGATCCTTGGATCCGGTAGTGACGAACCAAATCCAACATGAAATAACAATAACTAATTTCACAGGATATTTGGCAATAATCAACAAGATAATCCATGTTATCCAGTCTATGGACATCTGATAATGACTAGAGAGTACTTGGTCGAAACGATGCGTCTATTATTAACATCTATATGAACCAAGATAAGAACAAAATTTCAAAATAATTCCAAGATCACGACATACTATATACATACACAACTCTAATTCATATATATACTGCTGAACTAATTATTATGTTAAACCTCTCTAATAAAGTTCGGGGACAACAAAAACACCTTTTTGATTAAATGTCAACTTTTAAAACTTCTAAATGTTTTAGCTATAAAATAATGTCAGAATGTTAACTGTGGGTACTGTTGAATGCCACATAAGTTCTAACATCTCCCATATGTGATCAATGGGATTTGAGATCTGGTGGTTTTGTGTCTAAGGCAACACGTTGAAGTCTTCTTTATGTTTCTAAACTCATTCTCTTCCAATATGTGCATTGTACTGCTGAAAGATGTCACTACCATTGCCGAATATTCTGCAACAACAACGATGCAGATTGAGTAACCATATTCACTGTCGTGAAAGTGTGTATCTGATCTTCACTGCTGCTGGTGAGCGGGACACATAACAAAGTATTTCTACTTGAACGATGAAACTATGCGTTTCCCAATAGAACGTTGATCCAATAATATCACTGCCTCTTCTGGACTGTCGTTTCCTCACAGTTCATCTTGGTGTTAATTTTTCCTCGTGCTAACAATGCAGATATACCCTACCGTTCACTTTATAAACCAGGAGAAAGTGCGACATATCAGATAAGATGATCTTCCATTGATCAACGTTACGGTTCCAGTGCCCGTGTGCTCATTCAAGACGAAGCTTGGTTATGACGAATACTTTTGTTAAGCCATAAAGATCGATATGTTGTAATACATTTCTTAGATTGATTCGCATGCAATTTCTGTTTAAGGGACATTGTACTTTGTTCTGCAGTTATAGGTGGGTTTGGGTTGTGTGGATTATTTGTCGGTCGTTTTTCTGTGGTGCTTTTTTATTTAATTTATTTATATTTTTATTTACAGTAAGGTTTACGCTGTAAAATCCCCAGGTGCCACTTTCGGTAGAACGTTACATTAAGAGAGAGTTCATACGAATATTGGGGTGTGGAGTGTTGTGGAGTAGTTTTCACGCTGAATCATGCTATATCGGTTGGTAATCTACTTAATGTTAGGAACTTGGTAATCTTCCACTGAAAAGCTGACTCCTTAGTATTTGGTTAAGTGCCGACTAATATCAACTGCCTTAGTCCAACTATGTCCAAACTGGAACTAACTAATAGTTCTACTCCAATAGAACTCTAAAGAACTCTCTATAACTTCTAAGAACTTCTAAGAACTTCCTAAGAACTTCTCGAGTTAACTTCCTGTTAATTCTTATTAATATCGGAGGGAGAGTTCTTTATCTGAGGAAAAGATGTGTTTCACCATGACAGGGGAAAGAAAACGGTTTACCTTAGACTTGAATAGGTTAAGATTGCAGTGATTGGGGAAGGAATCTCTTAGATGCCGGTTCCTCAGAGCAGTGGTTTGCGGCAAGAAGCTGTTCAAGTAGAACTGATTTTTTACCGATAGAACGCGAAGTTTTCTTTACAATATAAGTGGTATGAAGGGTACTATACATGGCGAAACCAAGGAATGTAACTCTTCCGAGTACTTTCTGATGTAATGAATATGTGATGTAATGAATATGCATACACCTTGGTTCCTTCTCACAGTAATATGACTGGCTGGTGTCAGCCATAAATACAGACTATGGCGAGGACGTATATAGGTCTACGGCTATAGGTTTACGGCTAATGGTCTACGTCTATAGGTCTACGTATACTGACTAAACCTATTGCATAAGCTTACGTCTCAGCATACTGCATACGACTACGACGAGTACCCGTCCCTTACGGCTACTTGCTAGATTGTCCTACCCGGTTAGATTTGCCAAAACCGTTTAGCTACTTCTAATAATAATAATAATAATAATAATAATAATAATATATATATATATCCCATTCTGGGACATATCACTTTCCATGGTAGTAGCGACATTTTGGGTAGCGAGGATGTGCGTTGTGGTACAGTGGTTATCGGCTCGGAACGAGAAATCGGGGAGCCGAGTTCGAATTCCAGCCGAATTCATTGCATTCACTTACGCGCAAATACCCTTGGGAAAGGTATTAGTCCGTCTCTTCCTTCCAGTTATGGGTTAAATAACAGGACAGATTGGGTTCTATAGCCTTGGTCGGCAACCAGTCTACCGCAGAAAGCAATGGCAACCTACTGCGGGATAATCTTCTGCCCAGTCAGTCATGTCTCTTTCGAGACATGATCGCCCAAGCGCGTATCACGTATGGCGCTTAACTGACTGACTGACTTGTTGATAAGTTTCATAAATATTTTTTCTACGTTTATTTTACTTTTTTTTAAAACCGTACAATGATTCTTTTTCAGTTGGAACCTTTTTTTTTTGCGCTGTGTGGTATGTATGTGAATGTTGCCGAAAATCCAGTATTTTAAAGATTTTTTTTTTTCATAATTTATTTTCGCTTCGTTAAAGATCGATTCATTGAAAGAACTGCCAGATAATCTATAGTGAATTAATTGTTGGATCTACTTGATTATTGATAGTAGGTTGTTGGAATTTGAGTGTATGTAAATTGGCTTCTCGTTGGGTTTTCTGTATGACTAAGATTTACCTTTTCCATGTTCAGTAAAACATTTAAGTATCTTCTGTTACGTGTCTTTTATATCTATTTGATTTGATATCGATATAAAAAACTTTGGAGAAAAAATATTTAATTTAAAATAAAAACAAATATACCAAGCAATATATATGTATAAGAGTTATAGAAGAACCCTGAAAACAAAAACTACGCACACAAAGCATTATTTACCAATCTTAAAACTGGAACAGCACAGCCCTTTCTAAATATATATGAACTTTAAAACAAGAAACAACAAATTATCATGTAAAATAAGAAAAACAGGACCAGCCTACAAAAATAAATAAAAAAAATCTTTGAACTCTAAAGAAAACAGCTATAATCACTTTAGTAGACGAAAAATTTTTTTTTAATAAATGATCAGAAAATATCTCAAAATGCAGATACGAAAAATATTTTACTATGTTACTTGACAATCGAAAACTAAAAATGGATATATTATTGTAAATAATCACCACAAATGCAAATATACGCACCATATACGACGCAGATAATGTAATATACTTTAAATTAAACAAATAATAAAATAACCAACCCCCAAAATAAAAAAATGTCATATAATAAAATAATAAAGTAAATAAACACGAAACAAATTAGCAAACTTTACAAAAAAAAAAAAAAAAGATAACCACAATTAAGAAAATTTAATAATGATAATCAATAGAGAATACTTAATGCCTATATACAAAATGCCTTCAGCAATCAATAATACGGAAAAAGTTAACAAAAACCCTATAGGAACAAAATATTAGCATTCTAATCTTTTCTACTCAATAATCGTTAGAATAATTTAAAATATAAGCACTACCATCTATCAAATAATCGTTAAGATAATGCAATAAGCGGAAAATATTTGATCTTGTTACAAATAATAACCCAGTGTCTAGCATATATAAGTAGATATGCTACTAAGAAATACACATGGCCTAAAGATTGCGTTCATATATAAATAATATTGCTTTTTCATCGGAAATAAAACATTTATTGATATAGTGTGACCATCGGGATCAACTCTGCATGGTGACAGTATCTCGCTTTAAAGCGTTCTTCAGACAAAAGCACTTAATTTGAAGATGGCATGAAAGATTGAAACCGACAGTCGCCATGCAGAGTTGTTCCTCATACTAACACTGTCTTATCCTCTTTCGTTTTCTCTCTCACTTTTATTATATATATATATATATATATATATATATATATATATATATGTTATTATCTATTATTATTATTATTATTATTATAATAATTATTATTATTATTATAATAATAATAATAATATATATGTTATTATAATATATTTTAAATTTTCTTAACTAGTAAAATTAATATTAACCGGCCTAAATTAAGATAACAACTTTAACACGTATGCTCACTAAAAAATGTTCATAGACATTGAAATAATGTAGAATAAGAATATATATATATATATATATATATATTTATATATATATATATAGAAAGAGAGAGGGAGAGTCCGCTATAAAAGTGTATGCACATATCTAGAGAGTAAAAATTTTCACCTTCGTAGTTTTATCAAATTGCGATAACACTGTTTACTGCCGTACGATATTTTCTCGACAGATGATATTAAAATGGCGGCCCTTAGACAAGAAACAGAAAATGCACGTGCAGCAATTCTAATGGACACTTTGCCCAACGTTGTCCAAGCAGTAGCTTACCGTACTAATAAATGTCTGGAAGCTAAACGCAACCATTTTAAGCATGTCTTGTGACTGTCGAAGAAGTAAATCTTGTGATGCCTACATAAATTTTGTATCACAATATCTGTACCAGTTTTTTCATTACTGAAGTGTGTATTTTTGGCAGCGGATTATATATATATATAGTAAAATGTTAGACTTTGAAAAACAGTAGCTACTCTAGCAAATACGCATCGTTCATTCAGCAATGAATTAGAACACTCTCAGCTATTGGGCGTGTATAATGTTAATATACACGCTAAAATGTCTGCCTCCTTCTACCGAGCGCCCATAGCTCAGAGGTAGAATCGCCAACTGACGCCAATTCAGCCGGGTTTCAATCCTGGGTAAAAAGCAATCGGATGTCTAACCGTACTAATGAGCTGTGATACAGCGAAACAGATCTGTCTGCGAATGACTTTATATGTAATTATGAATTAAATTTCATGTGACTATTACTATAGCTGCCTGATGATTGCGTAAAAGCATGAAAGATAGTAGTGATCGGACACTGAACGACTGAAATTTAATTAATAATTTGAAAACCTCTGCCATTTTAAATATGGCGTCGAGCACTTTTTTCTGGTGTGCAATGACGACGATCTCGAGCTACTTACATATATATATATATATTTTGTTTGTTTTTCTTTAATCCGAAGTGGAAGAGTAGGAAGATAAATTCCAAGAACCTGATCCTAATCAATATTAAAAAATTTTTAATATTAAAAAGTGATGGAGGCAGAGAGCTCATTGTATTAAGAATACAGAGCCAATATAAATTAGAGAAAATTTTCAAATTTCAAAGGTGTCGGATGTACATTTCGACATAGGATCTCTAATAGAGACTCTACGTCACTTTTAGGTAGAAGCGAGCTAATTCATCAGTAAGTGCCGCCACAAGGCAAATTTTTCGAATATTTAAATTTAGAATTTAAATCCCCGTTGACTAGATGTTAGAAAATAAATTAAAAGGATTCAATTTAAGTTTTAATCTTAATTTTACCCTCACGTTAACCTTAAAAAGTATTTTAACCCCCCTACCTTCCTATCCCACGCTTACTGATGAATTCCCTACTAAGATTCAGTAGCCGGTGGGGGTATTTTAATATTGAAATTTTTTCCAGTAAACATAGACAGCATCTATCACGAAAATTCCTCGGAATACGGGCTGATAGGTTCAGCCCGTACTCTTTTAATTGCCTATCTTTAGAAAATATGGATTCTTTTACTAAACCCCTTTTTCCTTGGTTAACACATATATGTATATATATACTTTTTTTTCTCTAATATTTTTTTCTCTAATATTTTTTCTCTAATAATTTTTAAACTGATAACTTCCTGTAATTGGCATTTAACTCGCTTCTACCTAAAAGGTTTAATCAAATAAACTTAAATAAAAATCTTTCAAATCTTATACTGAAACCCATTCCTTCTCGCCTAAATACACCTCTTCAAACAGCCCAAAATCTTAACTTTAAAAAGTAATTTAACTCATTTAGTTGTCCATCTTTATAAAATATGAACTCCTATTCCTCTAAATATACCATTTCAACACCCTGTAACCCCGCGACTACCAGCTCTGTCCTTTTCCACTTTGTGACCGTTGTTAACCTAAAACCCCTCCACACACTAAACCAGGCCCTTCGCCATTTGGTAAAAACAATGTCGCTGACGTAATGTAGAGTCTTTATTAGAGATCCTATGTCGAAATGTACATCCGACACCTTTGAATTTTGAAAATTTTCTCTAATTTATATATCTATATCTATAGAAACTGTTGACTTATGATAATTTTTAGCGCCCAAGATCATCGTTCATTCAGTATTTCTAGTGATAAAAGATAAATTATTAAACAGGTTTAACTGCTTATATACAACACGTTAATATACAACACGTTAAAATACAACACGTTATCTACAACACGTTAAAATTTCCCTTCTTTGATTCCATACGTCTATGGCTTAGCGACTCCGACTAACACCAAATCGGTCGAGTTTCGATCTCGGCCAGAAGCAAGTGGATGTGTCTACCACACTGATGAGCTGTGATACAGCGAAACAGGCTTGTATGTAGATGACTAATATATTATGCTCTCATTATGACTGAGCTCTCTAAAGAAGATTTTAAAAAGTGTTTCCACTTCTTCGATATAAGTATTACTCTTCAGAGATAAACCGAGTTCTTTCGGTGACTGGCGTGTGTATGCACTGCTTATATACAACACGTTAAAATTTCCCTTCTCTGATTCCATGCGCCTATAACTTCGGGGGTAGCGACTCCGACTGACACCAAATCGGTCGATTTTTGATCCCATCCAGAAGCAAGCGGATGCGTCTATCCACACTGATGATCTATGTTACAGCGAAACAGGCATGTATGTGGATGACTAGTATATATATATATATATATATATATATATTAGGATAGGACCAAAGTTCGTAAGGTTTAAGTGATTTTTAAAAGAATGTTTACATATTATTTATTCAACCATTCATGTAAAATTTGGTTTCATGACCTTCCACCATCTTTTATCCAACTTCATTATTCTATCCTCCTAGAACTTGGCGTATTTCTGGGTAATGAACTAGCCTCAGTGGCTTTTACAGAGAATTAAAATTTTCCCCATTAAGATAATTTTACATCGATTGAAATGTAGTAATCCGACATTGCAAGGTCAGGTGAGTATAGCGATTACATTAGGAGACCCTAGTCAAGGTGTATCAAGTTCTGTCTGTTATGCAAATAGATATGTGGTTTGACACTTTTCCGATTGGCCAGTTATTGACGCCTTTAATCTATTGCTGTCTTTAATCGGTCCAATTTGAGACAGTACTTATCTGAACTCAATGGAAGGATTTTCCGAAAACAATGCCTTTCCAATCCATCCAGATACACATCACTACCTTCGTTAACACGATTAACACTGGCTGGTGACTTTTTAGTTCTATATTATTGTATACAATCCACTTTTAATCTTCTGTGATCACTATTTTTACAAGTTGTGCTGTTTTCGTTGAATTTGTGCTGACAATCGCAGAAGAAAATGTGGCTCATTAAAATATTGTTACGTCAAATTGTATGGCTCCCAGACAACATAGCAGTACCCTCATTCAAATGTTTCCAAACTCTCGCACAAGACATGCCAGGTATCTCTGTGATGTCCAGTGCCGTGGGACTTGGATTATTTTTAATCACCGTTCCGTTTTTCCAGGAGTGGAGAAATGTTCTGTGTCTTCCAAATCAAAATGTCTACTTCTGAAGTTTGCAAAACACTTACGACTAGTAGTCTCTGCTACAACACCAACTATATAAATGGAACGCACGCTTTTTTTTTTTAAAATAACAACTTATCAGATGGTGAAAATGCACATTATATTTTTTCCAGTTTCACTTTTAACGTAAAAAAAACATTCAAAACTCCATAGAAAAATATAGAGCAGGGTTCGCCAACCTAAGACTCGCATGAATTACGTTGCCCGTCAAGTAATTTCTCATGAGACGCAAACTGTGTAAAACTCAAAGTATGTTGCCGATATTGAGCAATTGGCAAAGACATATAAGTGCAAGGGTCTCATTAATAATAAAAACGGTAAAAAAAAAACTGTTTTAAAAAACAGTTTATTTCTGTTAATAGGGTTTACATATTGTATAAATTACTATATAAAATACATTGTAGAACAGGTATATTGACCTTGACGTGTATTAAAATACGTATGCTGTTGGCATACTTAATGATTGTAAAGCCCAAAGCACATAGCAAAAGGTTGCCGACTCCTGTTACAGAGCTTCAAAATGCCAGCTTTCAGAATATGCATATATGCCATACATTTCAGTCACATTTTAAACAGAATAACATGTTAAAAACACCACATATTGAAGAAGGCTATGAACTTTTGTTCCAACCCAATAGTATAGATAGTCACCTAAATTTACTCTGCGCGCGAACTGGTTTGCCAGTGACGCAGAGGGCATACCGCCGTAAAAAATATAATAAAATATGTGTCGGAAAGTGAATTCCTACAGTTCTAAGTAGAACACGCTTTACTGAAGCCCTGTGTACTGAGACCGATTAAAAGTTGCGGTCACAGAGGACGTTAAGTTGTGAAGCATCTAAGTGCAGAAGAGTGTGTTAAAAGAATAGAATGTATTCGTTTATTCGCAAGGAAATACAAAATAGCACCAAAGAATAATAGGGTGAAAAGAACATTAAATTAAAATGGAGAAAAGTAAAGAGTATTTAGAAATGACTGAAAATGATTAAATGAAAGAAAGGAAAATGAATTAATAATGATTAAAAGAGATAGAAACGATTGAGTAATGATTAAATAAAAACAAAACTAAAAAGAAAGAGAGACTGACATTGAAGAAATATCTAGGGAAGGTGAAGATTGATAAAATTGACAAGAAAATCTTTTTTAACGAAACTTGGTTATAAGCAACCGACAATTTGAAATGAATTGTTTGAACATTATTTTTTTTATTTTTTTTATTTTTTGAATTTTTATCGATACTCGTATTTAAGTAGATATTCTGTTTTTAATGAAACAGTATTATATATTTATTTCTACCGGCCTGATTACTTACGATAAATTTTTATTACGAAAATGTGTGCCATTCGGCAGGATTCGAACCTGCGACCCCTATCTATATAGGGGAAGCTACCATTTAATATAAAAATTTATCGTAAATAATCAGGCCGGTAAAAATAAATATATAATACTGTTTCATTAAAAACAGAATATCTACTTAAATACGAGTATCGATAAAAAAAGAATATATAAAAAAAAAATATATATATATATATCCAAACAATATATATATATTTTTAATCATATCACCCCGAGCAAGGCGGTAACGCCACTGATGTGCAGGGGGCTACATAGGAGTGAAAAGATTGGCAAAAAAAACCGGAAACCACATCCTAAACAGGAAACAAGGGATGAGCCTCTTCACCTGTTCAACAGAAGTGGGTGGAGTGTAAACCGGGTGTAAACCGGGCGATAGTTTAGTATTCTACTCCAATTGAACAAAAAAAAGTGAGGAGATTGGAAAAGAGAAAACCGGAAACCGCATCCTAAACAGGAAACAAGGGATGAGCCTCTTCACCCGTTCAATAGACGTGGGTGGAGTGTGAAACGGGCGATAGATAGATCTATCTACTCCAATTGAACAAAAAGAAGTGAGAGGATTGGAAAAGAGAAAACCGGAAACCGCATCCTAAACAAAAAACAAGGGATGAGCCTCTTCACCTGTTCAATAGACGGGGGTGGAGTGTAAACCGGGCGATAGTTTAGTCTATCTACTCCAATTGAACAAAAAAGTGAGAAGATTGGAAAAGAGAAAACCAGAAACCGCATCCTAAACAAGAAACAAGGATGAGCCTCTTCACCTGTTCAATAGATGTGGGTCAAGAAAATCTTTGTAAAAACATGAAACTTTTATGAAATGATTTTTGTAACAAAGAAATTGTGGGAGGAATGTAAACTTAGGAAAAATTAAATCTTAAGTAAAAAAGTAAATCGAAAAAGGAAAGAAAGAAAGAGAAAAGAAAAATACTCAAAAAATCGAACAATTAAAAAGTTTTTAGTATTTATTTCTGAGTAATTTTTAATATACGTTGTTGTGATTCAGGATGTGTGTTGTGGTACAGTGGTTATCGGCTCGGAACGAGAAACCGGGGAGCCGAGTTCGAATTCCAGTTGAATCCATTGTATTCACTTACGCGCAAATACCCTTGGGAAAAGTATTAATCCGTCTCTTCCCTCCCGTTATGGGTTAAATAGCAGGACAGATTGGGTTCTATAGCCTTGGTCGGCAACCAGTCTACCACAGAAAGCAATGGCAACCTACTGCGGGATAATCTTCTGCCCAGTCAGTCATGTCTCGAAAGAGACATGATCGCCCAAGCGTGTATCACGTATGGCACTTAACTGACTGACTGTTGTGATTCAGTGGATATCGGTTCGGAATTCAGTCGATATCGGTTTTGAACGAGAAATCGAAGAGCCGAATTCGAATTCCTGTTGAATTCTTTGTATTCACTTACGCACAAATACACACCGGGAAAGGTACTAATCTGTCATTTCTCACTCCAGCTATGGGTTAAATAGTAAGACATATTCTATATTCTTGGTTGTTAGCAATCAGTCTACCGCAGAAAGTAATGGCAACCTACTGCAGAAAACCTTCTTCCTAGCCAGTCATGATCACCCAATCGTGTATCACATATGCCACTTAAATGGCCCAATTTTCTATATCTTGGCATGATTTCGAACAATCGTACTCATTTTGGTTAGTATATGCACAACGTTTCGGTCAAATACCCTATGATCATCATCAGGTATCCATTGATTGGTTGATATGGATTATCTGTTGATTATTGTGGTATATGTTGTAAAATCAGTTATTGTTCTTTCGTGATGGAGATGGTGCGTAACAACCAGATCCAAGGATTGAACTCATGACCACTAGATGATAGTAACACATGTATAACCAACTATATCTTCTACGTCACCGTTCATCATCAGTCATCTATTGATTGACACTTGTTTATACTAGTTGGTTCGTACCACTTCTTAACTTTTTATTTATTTTGAGATGAGTAATTTTCAGTATCTTGGTATTATGTCAAACTATTGGTAGATGTAGATGTTTTTATAAACACAACGTTTCAACATAACCAGTTGTCAATGCCATCTGACACTGAATATGAAAAGGCTCCAGAAATACACCTCTAATGTTCTTCGGGCGTCGTGGATATAGTAGTTAATTATACACGTGTTACTATCATCTAGTGAACACGAGTTCAATCCTTGGATCTGGTAGTAACACACTAATTACAACGAGTAGGACGAGAACTGATTTCACAGTATATATCACAATAATCAACAGATAATCCATCACCCAATCAATGAACACCTGATGATGACCAGAGGATACTTGGTCGAAACGTTGTGTCTATAATAACATCTATATCAACCAAAATGAGGACAATATATAAAGAAAGAAGAAATTTAGAGAAAATACCAAAACTGTGAAAAGAATGATTGAATATACAGAATTTTATTTTAAATATTACAGAAATAGAAAAAAAAGAAAGAAAGCTAGAAAGAAAGAAAGAAAGAAAGCTAGGAAGAAAAGAAAGAAAGAACGAAAGAAAGAAACGAAAGCTAGAAAGAAAGAAAGAAAAAGAAAGAAAGAAACGAAAGAAACGAAAGAAAGAAAGAAAGAAAGAAAGAAAGAAAAATGAAAAGAAAGATAGAAAGAAAAGAAAGCTAAAAGAAAAGAAAAAGAAAGAAAGCTAGAAAGAAAGACAGCTAGAAAGAAAGAACGAAAGAAAGAAACGAAAGCTAGAAAGAAAGAAAGAAAGAAAGAAAGAAAAGAAAGAAAGAAACGAAAGAAAAAAGAAAGAAAGAAAGAAAGAAGGAAAAGAAAGCTAAGAAGAAAAGAAAAAAGAAAGAAAGAAAAGAAAGCTAGAAAAAAAGAAAAGAAAGAAAGAAAGAAAGAAAGCTAGAAAGAAAGAAAGAAAGAAAGCTAGGAAGAAAAGAAAGAAAGAACGAAAGAGAGAAAAGAAAGCTAGAAAGAAAAGACGGAATAAAAGAAGGAAGCGTATGAAAGAAAATGAGTGAAAGAGTGATCGAATAAACAAAAATATCTTAATGCGGAAAGAAAGAAGGCCAGACAAAAACAAAGAAAGACAACAAGAAAAAAAGAAAGAAAGAAAGAAAGAAAAAATACCAAATGAATGACAGTCCTGTAGAATGGCAAACGTTTCAAGAAAATACGTGCATTTCTTGTAATTAATATTTTTATAGGCAGAGTCGGGAGCCATAAAGAGAAAATTCTTTTGTGGTTTTCAGATTTCACAGTTCGTTCGGGCAGATCAATACAACCGGATTGCTAAATTATATTATACCAATTGCATTGAAAGGTTTTCGAAGAGCCCCTTCTTTTTTTAACCGTGGGAGGTTGGACTGAATTCAGCTGTTAGTGAGTTTGATGTTCTTGCAGTGACGTACATTTAAAAAAAAAACTTTATCGTATACTTATTATGATCGATGGCAAACAAAACGGCAAAGCTCGTTCCCACGGATATTTTTTCAGACTGAGTGAACATCGGATGAACCCAAAGACATTAGCACTCGTCTTGCTCATGCCAATGGCTTTTAGGACGTTAAGATTATTTTGTACTTTTTCCTGAAAGGCTTGTAAGAATTTGACAATGCAAGATAAGAAAAACATTATCTTAGATATAAATATTTTTATTTTACTTATAACCCCTATAAAAACAAACGTCTATATTTATCACTTACAGCAGCGTTTATAGATTTCATAATACGGCTTGCCATTTGTCAACATTGATAATAGATATAGCAGTTATTTTGCTGCCACTTTTGTTTTATTTTTCTTCCCCCACTTTTCTTTTTTTTTTTTTTTGGAAAAGCCATAGGGTGCGTTTATACATTTGCGCCCCCATCTCAAAACATTATATATTTGTTTCCCGTGCATGAATGAAATATTTTTAAATCATTTCACCCCAAGCAAGGTGGTACTGCCACTTATGCTAGAGTAAAAGACAGGAGAAGAGTGAAGAGAAAGAACCAGTTGTAGGAGGTGTCAGAGAAAGGGCAAGAGAAGGATGAGAACACAGGTGTGAAGACAGTTGCGAAGGTAGAGAGAAAAGAAAAGAACACGATATACGGGGTGATGTAGAAAGAACGAGGGAAGGACTGTAATCAAGTGGATAAGAGATGGGAATTGACATTGCATCTAAATTCCTGGAGATTGTAGCCATCAGGAAAGCAAGTATACGGAAGGATGTTTTAACTCGAACGTCTGGAAAGTGTGATATTTTCAGTCAAGAAAGTCTTCTTCTTCTTCTTCTTCTTTATGTAGTTTCCCCTCAGAACATTAGTGATCATCGCTCTCCACAATTTCCTCTCATTTATAGCTCTTAATACCTTTGCTAAGTTGCCCTCTCCCACAAACCCTACTTCTTCATCCATTCGCTCAAGATAAGTTTTTTTTTTAATCGATGTCACCCCATGCATATCAATAATGCCAGAGAAGGGGTTATACTTCTGTGGGAAAGTGACTGAAGCGGAGATGCCAGTATAGGATCGATAACCTTGCCGATTCGTCTTTGGATTTTTTTAAGAATCTCTAGATATAAAACAGAAGCATCAAACCACAGAAAATGGAATTGGAGATCTCATTTCAAATTTCAACTGAATCTATGTTGCATTTATTTTTTTCTTTTGCAAAAAGCTATAAATCCTTTTCTTCGTTCTCCAGCTTCCAGCTAATTAGCAAGTTTGACTGGGTTACAACCAGTCATATAAGACAAAACTCTGCCTTGAATATTGAATATAGACGCAGTACTAGATTTGTAACAAAGTTTCATCAATTTACAGCTTGAATCGGCAAGATGCATCTGTAAGTTGCATGATAGCAGTTTTTTTTAGTTTTTTTTTTAGTTTTTTAGTTTTTATTTTTATTTTTATTTTTTTTTTCTAGCACTTGGTGAACTCTCTTCAGACCCATGCTTTCCAACCAGCTTTGCTCTTGAAACATTTAAATGTAATGTCAGTCGTTATGTACAGTCCTCTTGATTACACTTTTTTGATCTCGCTATGAAGGAGAGACTTGAAGCAACCGAAATGCGTTTTGACAGAAGGATGCTGAGGTTACAATAAACCAAACATGAGGTTTTGAAGAGGAGAGAAACGAAAAGGAAACTAATACTAACATCAGGAAAAGAGAGCTGAAGTTCCTTGAATATGTAATGAGGAAGGATGGCTTAAAGAATCTGATACTCACAGGGTGGATAGAGGGAAAGAGAGACAGAAACAGGTGAGATATATTTGACAGGCTTAAGCAAATGGATGACAGAGTGAGCGTTAGGGTGCAGTAAATATCGACTCTGAACGACAAATCGGGGAGCCGAGTTCGAACTCTAGTCGAATTCCTTGCATTCACTTTCCTTGGAAAAGGTATTAATCCGTCTCTTCCCTCCAGTTATGGGTTAAATAAAAGGACACATTGGGTTCTATAGCCTTGGCTGGCAACCAGTCTACCACAAAAAGCAATGGCAACCTACTGCGGGGTAATCTTCTGCCCAGTCAGTCATGTCTCTTCGAGACATGATCGCCCAAAGAGAGTATCATGTATGGCAGTTTGGCACTTAACTGACTGACCAAGAGGAAAAATATTGAGAGCGACAAGAGATAGGGCCAAGTGGAAGACTATGATCACCGACGTCCGAAAGAGACACGGCAGATGAAGAAGAAGAAGAAAATTCATCAATATAAATGTTATTTTAATGTGTACATGTAGTTAAGTCAGTCAGTCAGTTACGTTCCATACGTGATACACGCTTGGGCGATCATGTCTCTTTCGAGACATGACTGACTGGGCAGAAGATTATTCCGCAGTAGGTTGCCATTGCTTTCTGAGGTAGCCTGGTTGCCGACCAAGGCTATAAAACCCAGTCTGTCCTGCTATTTAACCCATAACTGGAAGGAAGAGACGGATTAATACCTTTCCCAAGGGTATTTGCGCGTAAGTAGATACAATGGATTCAACTGGAATTCGAACTCGGCTACTCGATTTCTCGTTCCGAGCCGATATCCACTGTACCACAACGCAGACATCCTTATTTTAAACAGACGTGTTATACTAGTTCACGGTAGTCCCTACACCAAAGCAAGTTTAATTACACTTTTTTCACTGTTTTACAAACCAGACACGCCTAACATAGGTTCATCCACAAATTTAGCGTTGATAGTAATAAGAAATAACATCAAACCCAAAATTGATTTCAGAGTTGTTGTTCTGGGTTTTTCCAACTAGAATGGTTTCCTAAACGGTGCAGCACGCCTCCTAGGTGCGGTGGAATTGGATAGCAGGTCAGATGGAATGACTGAAAGACAATCAAAGATTTAGAAACAGTTTCAAAAATAAATATGATTACAAAATTTAAAATATTATTAATTACTTGTAATTGCATGAATGAGTTCCAGTATAAATAGTTACAAATAATTACTGACCGATTTTATCACGCGAGAGATCAAATATTAAGAATATAGTAACGAGGGTCGGCAAATTGGAGGAAAGAGTTATCAATGATAATGTCTTGACTGCAATCCGTGTTTATCTCCCTTGAAACACTCCTGTTTTTTTGTTTTTTTTGTTTTTTTAGTGTACTTTTTATCGCGTAACATTTAGTGAGGCACGAGCGAATTTTAATTCTGAAAATGCAGACCAGAGAAAAAAATGTTCGGTAACTATTGTTAGCTGGGAAGAAGGAAAGAAGAAATGCATTCTTGAATTTCGTAAGAATATTCGTGCAAAAATGAACGCAAGAGACTCGTCCGGAATTCGAACTCGGATCGTTAATTCCAATATCCGCGCCAATATCCCTCACAGCTATATTTAAAAAAAATATACGGAAATTTTATCTAATATAATAAGCACTTGATATAATACCTCATTTGAAATAATAGTGATTATTTGTTTTTACGGCTTATCAACCTTTTTCAGGTTATCTAAAACCAGAAAATATTTTTAGAGTGTAAGAAATTTTTTTAGATAATAATGGTTTACTTATATGTGCCCTATATATATCAACCTATAGCTAAGAGGAGAATAAGCGGATTCATAACTAACTTAAGGGCATTTGCATGTAAGGATATATAACAAACCTGACTAGAACTTGAACTCGGCTCTCTAATTTACAATTCCGAGCCGTCATCCATTATACTAACCGCATATTCAAGCTTACAGTACCTGATATTCCTGATAGTTACTGACTAGGCTTGACTTTACTAAACGCCGATGATCACATGAGAACCGGTGTTGCAACGTGATATGGTCGTAAGACTTAAAATAATCCTGACACCTAATGAAATCTCTCTCTCTCTCTCTCTCTCTCTATATATATATATATATATATATATATACATATTTGTGTATGTGCGTTTGCGCGTGTGTATGCATGTCTGTGTGCGATATATATATATATATATATATATAGTGATGATCATCCACGTATACTGTCTTAATATGTATAGGAAAGAATATTAATAAAAAGTTTTGAATTTAAAAACGTACTTTTTTAAACAGTATTTGTTTATTTTTATAGTGTTTTATATTTCAGACCGCCCTCGGTCCTTCATCAGAAACAAGTGACGTGATGTAAACAAAAAAGTATTAGGACGCCATCGTAAAAATACGTTTCCAATTCTAATTTAAAAATCACTTGTTTCTGATGAAGGACCGAGGGCGGTCTGAAATATAAAACACTATAAAAATAAACAAATACTGTTTAAAAAAGTACGTTTTTAAATTCAAAACTTTTTATTAATATTCTTTCCTATATATATATATATATATATATATATATATATATATGTAATCTGTGTGTGTTCGCAGTTTATTTTAAAATGAGCGCACATTTTATCACTTATGTTGAACTTTAGTGATAATGCATAAACACAAAAATTGTAATGTTTTTAGATTTAATCTTTATTATAAACAGCAGTTATTAACTCACACGATGTGTACATATTCTGTAGGACACCATGTAAACAAAAACGTGCCCACTGTTAAATAGAGCAAAGATTGTACAAGATAAATATTCTTAGGAAGCGGACCCCTTCGCCTTAAAAATCAGAATGAGAAACTATAAAATGGAAGACTGATATGTGTCGCTGATGGAAGTCGGTGTCATTTAAGCCAACAAGCAAATAGTCGTTTCAATACTGCTTGTTCAGTGCAGATTTTAAAAGTATACAAATCATCTGACTTGTTGATAGTGAGACATATTTTTTATTTTACGATTCAAGGTAGAATTTCTGTAATGGCGGGTCCTTTTTTTACCAAAAGAATTGATTTACATTTTCCGAGGAATTGTCCTTATGAGAAATATAAAACAAAAATGTTATATAAAACAAAAAAGTTAAATCAGTTTTAGATATACTTATACATGTATGTTTCTTTGTATCTGTACGTATGTATGTACAGTTATATGGGTGCGTGGCGGAGTGGTTAGAACGTTTGTTTTTTACCATGAAGCCCGAGTTCGAATCTCACCATGGTCTATTTGTCAGGAACGTGACTTCTTGGAGGAGGCGATCCCAGTGCAGCATCTTTGGAAAGTGCCTGAAAACCATACCATGGGTTGACCCAAGCCTTGTGAATTAAATTGGATAGACGGCTCCCTTTAAAGGAGCCGTCGATGGCTGTGCTAGCTCGAAGTCACAAGTCATCGTGACCGAGGGTTTGAACGTACTGGCTTTGTTCAGACTGCTGTTCCCGCTAGATAATGCGTTCTCGCCCAGAAATTGTAACAATATTGACACACCTACAAGCATATTTCTCTACCTACCCCTTCTGCTACGACCCATTCAGTTTCTAAATAACCATGAATTTATCTTATATTTTCTAAATAAATCATTTACACAATTTATTTTAAACTATCACTTGAAGGAAAGCAGTATTGTTCTTAAACATGAAAATGTTTGTATAGTGATATAATGCTTTTATAAACCATTGTAATAAAAAATTACAATATATATATATATATATATATATATATATATATAAAGTGCGAGAAATATGGAAAAATGACAGAGAGATAGAGAGAAAGGGTGCACAGATAGATAGATAGATAGATAGATAGATAGATAGATAGATAAACGGACGAAGATTAGATAGATAGATAGATAGATAGATAGATAGATAGATAGATAGATGAACGGACGAAGATTAGATAGATAGATGAACGGACGAAGATTAGATAGATAGATAGATAGATAGATAGATAGAAATGCATTTTGTGTAAAATCAACTGACAAACGACTAATGTATTATCTATACTCTCGCTAACATAGTCAAACTTCCTCTTTGTCTTCGTGTTAACATATTTCGACCAATTTGTTTTTTTAACTTTGTTCAGTGAATACTTTAATGAACAATTTCTAGGCTTTTTGCTTTTCTAGAGTTCAGGGGGGGGCATATTGCAGATTACAATACATATGATTGGTAATTATTTTATATAAATATGTCTTGCTGGTATTTTCACTATAAATACAAATATTTTTATACTTTCATTGCGTTTGCTTTTGTTTTGGCCTTTACTATTTGCCAGTAGCTGGGACCCTAACAAGTGCTATCACCCCGGGCCAGGGTGAGCATTGGAACAACGGCGATTCGGAGGTGGTCACACGCTCCTCAAAACCTCGAAATATCTCAATCGAAGGCCTTGCTGCCGAATGTAGTTTATTGTCATACCCAGGACTACCGATTGTTATGACATTGCAGTTCAAGCGTCTTTGTCTTATTATAAAGCATCTTATAAAATTGTTTTATGGTATTAATCTGAAGTCAGAAAAAATGTTGGGATAAAAAGGAAATATGTCAGTAATTTCTTTCTGGCTCAAAAACAGATATGGCGAAAATGCTTTCACTTGATATGCTTTTTATTATGCCTTCAATGTAAAAAAGGAATAAATCTGTATAATAAAACATGTTTTCTAAGTAAGGTTTACACGATTTTAATAGGTTATATTTTCAGATCCAAATGCTTACATTGGCAAATAAGTTTATTCAAATTCTATCACCTGTTCACAACATAACGTTGAATAATAGAAATTTGAGAAATATAAAAAGGCTGGCAAGAAAGATGGGTAACATCAAAGAATCAGGTTACATTCACACACGCTTATAACTATACAAAGATATGTTTGAATATACAAATGCATGCATGCATATATATATATATAGGAAAAACTACTAAAAAGTTGTAAGTTAAAAATGTATTTTTTTAACAGTATTTATTTATTTCTATTATTATATATATATATTTGATATTTCAGACCGGTCTCGGTCTTTCATCAGAAACAAATGATTTTAAAATTTAAACTAGAAGCGTCCGTCGCGAGAAGCGTTCGTCACGTGATGCAGAAAGCAACAGAGTCTGAATATTTTTAAACGTAAATCTAATTGTAATAATACTTTTAATTTAAATGTTGTTTTAAAGAAAACATTTTTAAGTGTATCTAAAAAATGTTTAACTATTGAAATATTTATAAAGATTCAAAATACCAAAGTCCCTATTTAACCCTAGCCTATATGCATTTAATTTTAAAATCCAGTGTATATATATATAGTTTATTTACAAATTTTAACGAAATGGATGAAATCTCGCATTTTCTAATTTATTTCTTTAAATGGATACTTTTATTTGTGTAAATACTCAGCTTTTACAATTAAATTGTATATTAATTTATATCTACCGGCCTGACAATCGAGAAAAATTGTTAATAAAATAGACGCCCTCTAGCAGGATTCGAAACCGCGTCCCTTAAAGGAAACCGTCAATGGATCATGACGTGTCTTAGACAGCTCAATCACGAAGGACTTGCAGTCAGACAAAGTCAGAAATATGGATTTAAAAATATTATTTTGGGGATGCAGGTTCAAATCCTGCCGGAGGACGCATATTTTCTTCACAAGATTTCTCGATTATTTATTGTTGTCGGGTTCTCCTTTTCATAAAGATGGACTCGTCCAGACTATACTTATACAAGTGCTATAGAAGCGAGGTTGGAGAATCCCGCGTTTTCACACGGTGATTCCTTTGAGACTGTCAGCTCTCTGCCTTCGGGCGGAGAGCATTAACCCAGTCGTGGCTCCACCGAAGGGTAGAGTCACGACTGGGCAACATTAGACAGATATTTTTGGCTGGGCTATATGGCTCGGAGAACCCACGTTAAAAAGGCCCTGTGCCACATTTTGCTCTAGTGGGAGAGTAAATAAATAAAAAATACCGCGTTTTCTCGCGGTAATTCCATTGACACTATCAGCTTTCTGCATTCGAGCGGAGAGCATTAACCCAGTCGTGCTTCACTATGCTATCACGTGATCACTATGCTATCACGTGATCCAAGACGGGGATGAATACACACAATTTATAAGACAATATTTTTATATGCATGGAACTTGAACTAAAACTGTTAATTTTATTTTAGTATGCGTTTATTTTCACTCTTTTTTAAAGTATTTACTCTTTATTTAGAGTATTTTTAAAAACCTAATTTTTTTATTTAATAAAATTAAGTAGGGTCCTTGTGTTGCGGGAATATATATATTCTACAAACACTAAATCAGAAAAGAAATTTTGATCGAATACATGAAAATCACAATTTAAAGAAATAAACAGTATTAACTTGTTAGTCACTTTTTATGAAAAATAGATGAGAGTCTGCTTCCTTCTACGTAGCTCAGAGGTAAAATCGCCGACTGACGCCAATTCGGGTAAAAAGGCAATCGGCTGTCTAACCGTACTGATGAGTTGTGATACAGCGAAACAGATCTGTCTGCGGATAACTATATATATATATATATATATATATATATATATATATATATATATATAAAATTCGAAAGAATCGCTGTACGATATTACCAATTGCACTAGTTAACAACAAGATTACGGCTGCTATGAAATATCACATAAATCAACGTGTGTTTAAACAGAGGTGTTTCTCATGATTTAACTTATATTAAATATAATGCGCATTGAAAACTGTTACTAAGTAATTCACAGAAATATTCGATCGTCTTTCAAATTCTTAACTACGTGTTGTATGCATCCTGCAGCTTGTTCAACAAGACAAACTTGTTACTGCAAAGATCGAGTCATTATCAAAATGTCGACATAATAAGTAACTTTTCTAATTAACTCCAGAATGATGATTGGTCTATTGAAAAGAAGTATTTACATAACAGTTAACCTTACATCCGCTGAGGCGGAGGGCAGTGGAATTGAGAGTTTTGCAAGAAGCTGTTAGTGACTAATAGGACTTGTTGTGATTTTCATCTATCTATCTATCTATCTATCTATCTATCTATCTATCTATCTATCTATCTATCTATCTATCTATTGCAGTTTGTTCCTATCTATCTATCTATCTATCTATCTATCTATCTATCTATCTATGTGAGTCTTTTCATAATCTATCTATCTATCTATGTGAGTCTTTTCATAATCTATCTATGTGAGTCTTTTCATAATCTATCTATGTGAGTCTTTTCATAATCTATCTATCTATCTATGTGAGTCTTTTCATAATCTATCTATGTGAGTCTTTTCATAATCTATCTATCTATCTATCTATCTATCTATCTATGTGAGTCTTTTCATAATCAATCTATCTATCTATCTGAGTCTTTTCATAATCTATCTATCTATCTATCTATCTATCTATCTATCTATCTATCTATCTATCTAATGCCAGTCTGTTTCTATCTATCTATCTATCTATCTATCTATCTATCTATCTATCTATCTATCTATCTACACGCATAAATATACACACCCATGCACATAACATAAACATATATGCTCTGAGAATAGCTTCAGGCATGAAACTGAAAGTCATTATTCAGCGTCTATTCTTATGCCCAACGCTAATAACAATATTTTTTTCCTTTTTTTTTTTTTTTTCATTAGGCGTTGTAGTGTATCGGATCGAATTGAGAAAACGGCACGCTGAGTTCGAATTCCAGTCAAAATCGTTTCATGTACTTACTCACAAATATCCTTGGGAGAGGTATTAATTCATCTTTTCTTCTTTTAGCTATAGGCTGAATAACAGGACATATAGAATTATATTGCCTTGGTTGGCAACAAGTCACCAGCAGAAAGTAATAACAACCCACTACGGGAAAATCTTCTGCCTTGTCAGTCATGCCTCTTTCGAGACATGATCGCCCAAGTGCGTTTCATATGTGGCAAATAAGTGCATATATTTACATTCTGTGAGAAACATAAGTAGAGTAACTTTCTATCTTTAAAAGACGAGAATGTTATATATATATATATATATATATATATATATATATATATATAAATAAATTTCGATGTTCAAAACTGTTGAATGATCATTTCAACATGAAATCTCTAAGAGAGATTCACATCTCATCGGCAACAACCACATTTCAAAATGAAATAAAAAAAGAAATAAAAAAGTTGAAGGTTAAGTATTTACCCGGAAGTAAAAAATTTACTTCACAAAAAAAAATTCGGTTAGCAATTAATTTTCTATTTTTAGATTTTGGACAATTTTACTTTTAGATTGAGTTGTAAGTGAAAAAATTTGAATATTTGGCTTAGTCTAGCTTTACAAAAGGATACTTATACTAACTTAACCCCCGATTTCTTCTGCAAGTATATATATCTTTCTACAGCATTAATTTTTTATAAATTTTTATAAAAATTTTTTTAAATAATTTTTGGAAATCGTTTAAAAAATTAAATTTTTTTATTTTATTTTAATTTAGATTTATCATTAATTAGATTAACTTAATTAAATTTATTAAATCATATATCAGTTTTTTCCTCTGAATATGTTTTTTTCTAAAAATCTTTTTTCTAATACTTTAACCCATTTATAAACGCTAATTTTGTTTGACACGTATCGAGCGTCTCTAAAATATGGACATTTTTCTTTCTTTTTTTCTTTTTCCTTCTTCTTCTCCCATCCCTCCCTTCCTTTTTGTTTTGTTTAACCCACTTCTCAATCAAACACTTCTCCCTATTCCATCCGTTAATTTTTTCACTTACAACTCAATCTAAAAGTAAAATTGTCCAAAACCTAAAAACAGATCAACAGCATTGATTGCATCCAAGAAACCAAATCTTTTGTTTCGTTTTCAGTTGTAGCAAAATCTGTGTAGACCAAAGCTTTCCCCTTCCGTTCATAAAGCTCCGATTATTGCCCTTTTGCTACTCAGGCGATATTTTCCACAAAGTGACTTATTAATTAAATATTATTTAATTAAACGACTTGATCACACGATCAAGACACAGGGTGATGTCAGTTTAAAAAGTGAGACAGCAATTCTTTCAAAAGTAATTGCCAGAAAGTTTCCGTCCTAAATAAAAGTGTTGACTAGTCGAGTTGAATTGACAAAAGTTTGCTAACAGCTTCGCATTGTCAGCGATTTCGGGGCCGAAGCTTAAATTTCAAAATGGAAGGCTACCACCAAAATGACAGCCTGCTGCTTAAGTTAACTCAACACGGGAAAATGTGCCGGGTTCGAGCTCTGGTAGCTCTTTTTATATTAGGTGGGTGTAGTGGAGTAACAGATTGAGGAATACCATCCTTTTACAGTCAAAACAACCAAATGCAGCCGTCACCTCTATTCCCTCAGCTTCTTTTATCGCATTTTCCACTTGTAGAACTCCCTTTCTGTATACTTGCTTCTCTGATAGCTACCATCTACAAGAGTTTAAATGCAATGTCAATTACCATCTCTTATCCCCTAGATTCTCATCCTTCTCTTATCCTTTACCCGACACCTCTGTATTTTGTTCTTCTCCCTTTTCATTTTACTCTCACGCAACACTCTTCACACCAGTATACCCATCCTTCTCTTGCCCATTCTCTGACACCCCCTGTAACCGGTTCTTCTTCGATTCTTCTTTCTCTTCGCTCTCCTCCTATGTAACCTTTCACTCTCCTCTTATGTAGCCCCCTGCACACCTGTGGCAGTACTGCCTTTCTTGGGGTGAAACGATTAAAAAAAAGTACAAGTAATGTCTACCCGTTCTTAGTTGAAACAACCGATCTTATAGATACAAATAACGGAAGAGATCCCAAGCTGCTAATTAGCGCGCCGACCCGTGGTCCGTGGTTACTTTTCTAGGGACATTGGTGGCAGAAAGTCACACAAGCCGGATCAATAAAAAGTTTGTGTTGCCCTTAGATTTCCAGGAACTACGCCAGTCTCTTCACGTGGTAGGCATCAAAAACTGCGGCAAATTAAGGAAAAATTCTCGATTGGCCTGAGAAAACAACGCGCGGCGATAACATTTTTGGTCTCTGAAAACACAGCCTTGTTGCTACTACCTACTGAGTAGTTCAGTGAGGTCCCAGTGTCAAGCCGATGGCGTCGCTAAGTATATTTACCCTACTATCCCACTGGAGCGAGATGTGACACAAGGTCTTTTTAACGTGGGGCGCCCAACCGCTTACAAACGGGCAAAGGAGCAAAAATTCCCCAGTCCTCACAACCGTCGGTTGCGCTGGCCCCGAGTCCACCCCCTCTGTTGCAGTGGGGTGGCGCGACCGCGGGACACTGTTTCCCGAGACCAGGCATCTATTCAGTATAATTTTTCTCAGCTACAACTGAGCCGCACTCTGTCTTCGAGGACAGAGACGCAATGAGAGATGATTTTTTTGTCCCTATCCGACACAAAAATGTGCCAGGTAAGTAGAACATCGCAGTGTTAGTCAGAATATTCGCGTTTTTGGATATCATCATCCCTAGAGCTTCACCTCTTCCTTCAAAGATGTATTTGATAATATGATATTTCATATAAAATCTTCAAGGATACTTCAGTTTTGATGTTTACTAAACTTAATTTACGGCAACAAACAATTTATTGAGCAAATGAGGAAGAGCAAGAAGATACACCGTTCCGCACCCGCGCAAAAAAAATCAGAGTTTGAGAATGACGATTTTACCCAAGTTTGAACATCATCCAAGGTTATGAATGGGACTGTCACCAAATTTCAAATGTGTACATGTCACACCCTTGTAGCTATGAATGTCAGAAATTCATTGAAAGCCTTATCTATCTATCTATCTATCTATCTATCTATCTATCTATCTATCTATCTGCGTGTGTGTGTGGAATTCTGTGACTTCCGTTAGTCCGTCCATCACAAATAACAATACATTGATCGATCAAAATCAAATCTTGGGGATAAATGCAAACAGGTGAGGGTGATACAAACAGGTAAGGGGGTAGGATACAAAGTACAGTTGGTTTTACTAGGTTGCATATCTTAGTACAGTAAATTTTCATTTATTTTTTGAAAGAATTAAAAGCTTTATTAGTTAACATGCAAAATACTCCCACTTTTTTAAAAACAACTTAATGATTGTAATAAATATTTATTTAATAAAAATGTAATATTGTTTTGTTTTTTTTACAATTATTTTCTTGTTTTTATATAAACAAAAATCCAATTTCCAGTTCCACCTGCGTTGGCGGGAGATATAAATTACAAAGCCAGAATATTCTTAAGAGTAAGAAATTCTAATAATTTATTCTTCGCTGAAAAGAGAAATTTTCTTAGAAAATATTGTTTACCATGAAGTTCTATAAAATTAAATGAAATTACTGAACAACGAACTTTTTGCCAAAGTATTTTTCCAAGCATCTCAGCTTATTCAAATTCTCATCGATTGGTTTGCGAAAATGAATGACACGTAGAGATTTTTAAAATCTTGACAAAAAATGTTAGCGATAAATTCAACAATACTGAATACTGTGAAGATTTTAGCACGGGCCAGTCTTAGTTCATTAAAAAAATATTATCACGATTTCAGCACAGACCAGTTCTAGTTAATTAAAAAAATGTTAGCGGGAACGTCAACAGTACAAAATACTATGAGGATTTCATCATTGGCCATTTCTAGTTCAGTGAAAAAAAATGTTAGCGATAAGTTCAACAAAACTAAATAATGTGCGGATTTCAGCCTGGGTTAGCGTGTTGCAAAAAAGAAAAAAATCTAGTTCAGCAAAACGTAAATAATTTCGAAACTGTTAATGATACAAATCTAATATTTCGTACTTTCCGTCCTCTGTTAGAATATTTCTTAACCGCGGATCTACACATGCATAAAGATGTTTCCTACCTGAAATTTCTGAAAGAATTTTACAAATTTTCATAATAAATTTAATTGTGGATATTATTTCGTGTGACAGTGTGAAAATCAAATGACAATTTCAAAAAACGACTTAATACAAAATTTTAATGTTCTTTCAAGGTGGATCTGTTAAAGACAGGGAGTAATTATTTGTTTAAAGTAGTGTGTACCAAAGTGAGTTACCACGCCACTGGGTAGTTTTATTCGATATGCTTCCCACTATCCGTCGGCCGGCTTTACGATCACCCACAGAGAAAGATAATATCTGTACTGAACACAGAAACGACAGCGTCAGATAATTTCGTCCCAAACCACTTGTAAAATATTTCTCTTAAGTATATTTACTTATTTCAACAGTTTTGTTTTTACACACAATCACTCCTATCTATCTATCTATCTATCTATCTATCTATCTCCTTTAATATATATATATATATATATATATATATATATATATATATATATATATATATATTAAAAGATGTGCATTGTTGTATAGTGGATATCGGTCTGGAACAAGAAATCGGATAGCCGATATCAAATTCCGGTTGAATTTCTTACATTCACTTACGCGCAAATAGCCTTGGGAAAGATATCAACACATCTCTTCTCCTTCCAGCTATGGGTTAAATAGCAAAATATTGGATTCTATAGCCTTCGTTGGCAACTAGTCTACCGCAAAAAGTAATGCCAACCTACTGCGGGAAAATCTTCTGCCAAGTCAGTCATGTCTCTTTTGAGTCATGATCGTCCAAGCGTGTATCAGGCATGGCACTTAGCTGATATATATATATATATATATATATATATATATATATATATACTTTTAGTATTTAATTTCTATTTATTCTTTTCCTTCCTTTTTCTCTTTAATGTATTTCTTCCCCTTAATCTTTCTTTATTTTCTTTTATTATTGCCTTTAATATTCAGTAGTCTTTCCCCCTCTCCCCTTTCTTTCATGTTTGTCAACCTCTTTTAATTTATCGTTTTCCTCTCCTTTTATTTATTCATTCTTTTTCCACGTATCTTTTTAAACTTTGTCATATTATATAACGTTTTTTCTACTCATTTTGGATTTAATTCCTGAACATTCAAGAACATTCTATCAGTTCTTTTTGCCTTTTTATCCTCGAGATCCTTCCATAGTTTAATGCATAACACCCCCCATAAACTCGTAAACACGCACTCACATGTATACATATAAATTCTTTATACATACATACATACATATATGTATATAATTAGCTATGTATATGTACGTGTGTGCAACAACACGTGTGCTGTCTAAATACGTGTGTCTACGCGTACATGTGTTGTATGAATGCATGTGTGTGTGTGTGTGTGTGTGTGTACCAGCAGGACTTTATTATTTCTCTCCTTATATATATATATATATATATATATAGATAGATAGATAGATAGATATATAGATATCTGTAATGCAAACGCGTAGGTGCACACATATACACACATAAAATCTTCCTGGTTGGTCGTTTTTAATGAAACATATTTAAATGAAAGATTGCTGTCCAAATATATATATATATATATATATATATATATATATATATATTAATATTATGGAGTTACATATATCTTTATAGAGAGACAGAGAGAGAATGAAAGAAATATTATATATATATATATATATATATATATATATATATATAATCTTTTGTTCACTTACTCTCTATCCTAATTTTAAACTGTTTTCTCCCTTTGCCTCTCACCAAACCCTCGTTATCTGCGCCATTTTCCTCATTCATCCTTTCAGACGCTGAAAACTCGTCTGTGCTCTCTTTAAATAATTTCCATTTACTGAGAAACCAGATACCCAAAAACACAAACAGACTTCACCTTCCCCGCTGCCACTATTAAAAAATATCAAATAAAAAAATCAAAACAATGACTCCATTCACCGATTTCAACCCCAGGCATCATAATATAGAACGGGACTGTTCTTCGCTGGGTAAAAGTCTGAAAAGTTATTTATTTTTTTCTCATAAATGATCGTTAAAACGCGATAGAAGTCCTGAGTGAGATTTTAATTGTTGCTGCCCAGTGGTTTGCAAACTTCTCGATCTTTTGACACCTATAAGAACAGATACAGCGTTAAGTATCTGTTACATTTTTTCTTTAAAGCCTCCTTGCTTAAAAATCATTTATCGTGAATTTCAGTTTTGATTCAAATTCTGCTAAGTCTATAGAAATCTTGTATTTCTAACTTTCTAATCCGTAACTTGATGCTCATTCATAAACAATATACAGACATTTTCTTTTTACTGTACTTTGCTAATGCATAATAAAGTTGTAGCCGAGCCTAGTCATTCATTCAATCATTTTACTTCATTGCTCTGTTTACAGACGACATTTTTCTGTTGTACTGTACTTCGCTAATACATAATAAATTTGTAGCTGAGTCTAGTAATTTTCTTTTACTTCGTTGCTGTTTTAGAAATCACATTATAACTGAGAGCACAGTTGCCGCTTTTTATCTGATAATCATCTTTAGTAAATGTTGTCACCACTTTAGATACTAAATCAATAATAATAATCCCCTGATGCTGCGCTTGATATAACTGATAGGTGTGAATATGTACATGTTTTGTTTTGGTGAATGAAAACGGGCTACTGTTAACATTCCATTTTGCAAAATAGAGTTACTTGTTAGTTGACTGACCAAAACCAGTTGGGTGTACCTCAAACAGGCTGATGCAGGGTGAATCTCTGTTCATGATTGCTAGTGCGGGTAGAGCATCCTGGCCGAGATTCAGGAAGGTTATTATTTTATTCTGGAAGAATGGGGCAGCCAATGCTCGTATCTTCCTTTGTGTTCATTTAAGACCTTCTCCACGAATCATGTTTTTTTTTTTTTTCATCTATTTCTCCGCGGTCTCTTCTGTTTTACTACTACTACTATTACTACTACTATTACTTCTAATACTACTATTCTTTTCTTTTTTCTTCTTTTCTTCTTTTGTTTTCCGTTCCTCAAGAACTAGGGTAAGGTAAGGTAAGATAATAAACATATGCCCTCTATTGGCACAAGTTCTGATATTAAAGTATACTTAACTGGTACAGTGTTTATATTTTCTTTCCATTTATAAGAAATTTGCAATGGTATTATATTTATTATAAATGGAAAGAAAATATAAACACTGTACATGTTAAGTATATATAATATGAAACAGTTAGATGTAACTATTTCATATTCTATAAATGGTATTATAAGGCTGGGTGGCAACAATTATGAATTGTGCAAAAGACTTAAACTCAAATGTGTCGAAAAACAGTATCAACACAAATCAGGGACTGTTCTGGAAAACAAATATTGCAAGATATTTTGGAATTTCTACAACTCCATTGAAGCAAGTAGATCAGATACAAAAATCGTAAGTAAAGAAGAGAAGAACCTGATATAGGATGAGCATATCTGTGCCGACCGACCACAGCGTGAATGTAAAGAGGAGTAAGAAAGGAGAAAACTACCAAGACTTTGCCCGAGAGTTTAGAAATACATCTAATATGGTGATTACGGTTGTTTTCGTATAATAGGAAGAACACTTGAAACTGTGCCAAAAGCACTAAAATCAGGATTAGTTGATTTGAAAATCTGCGGTATGTTGAAATCTGAACAGACTACGCCATTGCTGTGCTCTATGATAGTGAGAAGTGTTGCCGTCACTCATTTTCCGACAGTGATCGCTAGAAATCCGGTGAGAAAAATCATGAGGTAATAATAATAATAATAATAATAATAATAATCAAAGACATCAGAATCAACGACAACAAGAACAGAATTTGCTTTCTTATTGACATGGCAGTACCTTCAGATTGTAATGTACCTTTGAAGATTATAAAAAAATCAAAATACAAGGATCTTGAAGCAGCCATATGTAAATATGACACATGAAAACTTCAATAATTCTAGCTGTAGTTGGAGCTCTCGGATCGATTGGAAAGATTGAGAATCAGAAGACAATGAGTAAACAACAGAAATTGAAGGAAATAATAATAATAATAATAATAATAATAATAATAATAATAATAATAATAATAGTTTGAATCATAAGTAATTTCTGTTTCGGAGAACAAATAGTTAATGATATATGTATCACACCCTAAGTAACTGCATAAAATTCATAATGGGTAATGTAATATTAGTTACATTTGACAATATTCATCCATCCTGCATATATACAAGTCAACCATCTGTCCGTGCATGAAGTACTGCTGCCATTTATGGTCAGGCGCCCCTGCCGTTCTCCTCAGTGTTCTCGACAGAGTCCAAAGGAGAGTCTGCAATGTGATAGGTACTGATCTGGCGGCTCGACTGCAGCCACTTCCCCACCGTCGAAATGTGGCCTCCCTTTGTCTGTTCTGTAAATACTTTCATGGCTTCTGCTCGGACGAACTTAAGTCACTGGTGCCTCCTCAACATGTGTTTACTCGTGCAACCAGACTGGCAACTGGGTCCCACCCATTCACAGTCAGGTTAGCCAAATGCAGACGACAATTCTATTCTTACAGCTTCTTCTCTCGCACTTCCCGCCTGTGGAACTCGCTCCCATATTCTTGCTTTCCTGACGGCTACAACCTCCAGAAATTCAAATGCAATGTCAATACTCACCTATTAGCCACTGGACTCTAGCTCTCTTCCCACCCCCGTATATCCTTCCCTTTCTCTCCACCTATGTATCTGTCATCGCACCTGCATTCTCAGCTTCCTATTGCTCTTTTCTAACTAGTTTGTACTCCTCACACTTTTCTAATTAATCTTTTTACAGTTATGTAGCCCCCCTGCTCATCAGTGGCATTTCTGCCTTGCTCGGGGTGAAATGATTAAAAAAAAAAAAATTCAACGCGAAATGCCGAAAATTGACAAAAATAAATCTCCGACCTTAAAACCGGAGTTCCATGGAAGAATTGATTTCTTTTTTCTTTTATTTTCTTTTTTATTTTTTATAATATCACCCCAAGCAAGGCGAAAACGCCACTGATGCGCAGGGGGCTACGTAAGAGTGAAAAGATTAGAAAAGAGAAAACCGGAAACCACATCCTAAACAGGAAACAAGGGATGAGCCTCTTCACCTGTTCAATAGAGGTGGGTGTAGTGTGATTTCTTTTTTCTTTTTTTTTTTTTGATAGTTTATCAAAAACATTCCATGTTATTTAAAGCCAGAGACTTTTTTTTAGATTGTAACATTTTTTGAGACATAAAAATGATTTACTGATATAATTAACCCGTAGCTGGGGAGAGAGGGCTTTGCGCAAAAGTGAATATCACAAAAATAACTGGAACTCGAACTCAGCTCGTCGATTAACAATTCCCAATTTTTCTTCATTACACCACCCGCACATTCACGCTTACAGCATTTGGTATTGCAAAGTGGCCATTCATTTGATTTCTGAAGTATTATAATTTCTTTCCTGATCCCAACCAGAGGTCTGAAATCAGAAATGGCTTTCTGACATTCTCCACTGATCATTTTTCTAAAAAAAGAAACAAAGAACAAAACTAAGTTCACACACATCTAAATTTATTTATAAATGGAACTTTGTCTGTGTGTGTGCGTGTATGTGTCTGTGTGTGGCCATTACCTATAGACTCCAAAACGGCTGAACCAATTTTCTTTAAAATTTACACAGTCGTGCTATAAGCGTCTGCGAGTGTTCTTAGCTAGGTTTTGTGTCGAGATACCCCCGATAAATATCGATAATCGAAAAAATCGTGTTATAGAAGGAGTGGTCCGATTTTAATCAAACTTG